>JAHBCN010001286.1:0-123429 GCA_019359885.1 Listronotus oregonensis | reverse complement strand
CAAAACCCCAACATATTTGATTCTTTATAAAATTAGATTTCTTAAGCCACCTGTAATCCTGATTTCGAAATCAAGCGTAGTCAATGCAGATATCTCTTTCACAAGACCTCAAACTTATCTTGATTGGGGCCCCAAAAATCTTGTCCAGTTTAATGCCTCGAAAACACAGTCATGTTCTGCTGTAGCGAAAAGCGTAAATGCTCATCCCTTACATATGAGCGGCCAAGTTCTGCAGAACAAAGAGTCGTTTAATCTTGTCGGCGTTACTTTTGAGAATAACCTTGACTGGCACAAACACATTTTATCCATAGCTTCGGCAGCTTCTAAAAGATTGATTTTTCCGAGCCAGAAAATATTTCTCTTCTTTCCAATCTGTACACTCTGTATGTATCCAAAATCAGACCCTCTTTAGAATATTGTTCTCATGTCTGGGGAATGGCGCCTCACAATACTTAGCATTCTGACTCCATTCAAAAGAAGAGCCTAGTTCCGTCTTATTAATGATCCGACGCTCACAGAAAGGCTTCCTCTTCTTGCCCACCGTCGAGCTGTAGGGGATCTGTCGCTCTTCTATAGGTATTTTCACGGCTTCTGCTCAGAGGAGTTGGCCAGTATAATTCCTTCTCTGGCAGCTCCCAACAGAGCAACACGTGAGTGCAACTTGTATGCATCCTTTACAGTTCAGTTAGAGAGGCCCCGAACTTCCTAGTTTCTTCGTTCCTTCATCCCTAGAGTGTCAAGACTATGGAACCTGCTCGCAGAAGTTTTCCTTCTTCCCAACTCCAAAAATTTGTCCGTGTGAACAAACTCCTCTCACCACACTGGACACCCACGTACGTTAGTACTTAGGCATCAGCCTTCGTGGGACTGTCCCAAGATAAAAAAAAATTAGATTTAAAAAATAATAATAATATCGATGAAAAAAATCATTTATTTGGACTTTTAATGGTGTTTGTAGAAATAGAAGGCCTTCTCACATAATAATATGTCACTTTTAGCACTTATATCATAGATAACTATTTTTTTTTATCTTGGAACAGTCCACGAAGGTTGGACCCTAAGTACTAACGTACCGTGAGTGTCTTAGGTGTGGTAAGAGGGAGTTTATTCACACGGAATTTTAATATTTGGAGATTTGGAGGAGAAGGGAAAACTTCTGCCGGCAGCAGGTTCTGTTGTCTGGACATTTCTAGAGATAAAAGAACGAAAATGTGAAAAGTTCGGGTCCTCTCTCGTTAAACAGAAGCCGTGAAAATGCCTATAAAAGATCGATAGATCCTCTACACAGACAAGAGAAAGAAAGTTTTCTGTAAGCCTGGGATCATTAATAAGATGAACAGCTCTTTTTTGAATAAAATCGAGAATGCTAAGAGTTGATGGAGATAAACAATATTCTAAAGAGGGCCTAATTTGGAATACATATAGAAGGAAGAGAAATACTTTTTGGCTCGAAAGGACAATTCAAACTTTTTTAAGGCTGCTGAGGCTAGAAAGGTAATGTGTTTGTGCCAGTTAAGGTTATTCTCAAAAGTAATGACTCTTTGTTTAGCAGAACTTGGGAGCTCATAGGTAACGGATGAGCATTGAGACTTTTTCTCGCGACAGCGAACATTACTGTGATTTGAAGACATTAAACTGGACAAGCTCTATGGCGCCCCAATCCAAGGTTAGTTTAATGTATTATGAAAGAAATATCTGCACTGACATGTGCTTGTTTTCCAGATAAGGCTTACTGCTGCCTTGAGGTATTGTAAATTTGAGTGGAGGGAACTTTCGGAACAAAACTATGAATATGATTGATTGTGAAAGAGAGAAGATCGTGATGTAAAGAAGAAACAGAATGGCTACTGATCCCTCGGACACCCAAGTATTAATTTGGTAGAAGCTGGAAGAATGACTATCTACAGTAACTGTTATACGCCGATTAGAGAGGAAACTGAAGAGCCATAAGAACCAAGCTTCGGTGGAAGACCGTAGGAAGGAAGGAGCCCAACAATGATCTGGGATTCATTCAAGAAATTTAAGGAACTTGCTCCGGTTGTGTAAGACAAAGAAAAGAAGATCAGCTGTGTCTTCTGTGACGGAATACTGTCTGTCATGTACAACTTTGTGTTTTTCCAAAAACCTTAAGATTTGGAAATTAATGATTTTTTTCATTATCTTATAAATAACTAAAAAAAGAGATATAGGTCTATAGTTAAAAGGGACAGTTTGGCATCTTTTTTGGGAGCAAGTTAAACACACGTGGCCATGTCGCAAGAGATTCGAAAGAGGCGAGTTAAGATGTGTGCAAGTTCGGAAACCACATTTTTAGGATGATTGCCTGTATGCCATCCAGCCCAGACGATTTTTTGGTATTAAGAGAAAAAAGAATACGCTTGACCTTTTTGACTTTATAAATATTATCGGACTTTTTATGAAGAACAGGGGCTGTTGGAAGATATACGGCCAAGTGATGATCGCGTTTTTAAATTTAGCAATGGACTTAACAATTGTTAAAAGTTAACAACGGTTTAGAATGTTTAACAAAATGTCAGATTTTGACAGGTTGCCTACTCATTGAATAACACCGACAATGACGTTTTGTTAAACATTCTAAACCGTTGTTAACTTTTAACAATTGCTAAGTCCATTGCTTAATTTAACAACGCTATCATCACTCGGCCGTAAGAATAATAGGAGGATCAAGGGTGAAATTGACAGCAAACTGTTTGGCAAATCGTTCGGCTTTTCTTTTATAGGTAGAAACAATTTCATCTGGTTGGATACGAATTTGTGCAAAGTTTTGACTAATATTTTTGGCAAAGAACCAGAAGAATTTACTGTCATTCGAGCAAGAGAGAACTTTATCTTTTATCCGATTATTAAAACGGTTATTGTTTGATTTTTGAGATAGTTTAATTATACTGATTTCTTGCTTGGATGCTAGCCTGTAGATTTTCAAAACATGTTTTTTTTTTATCTTGGGACAGTCCACGAAGGCTGATGCCTAAGTACTAACGTACCGAGGGTGTCTAAGTTTTGAAGAAACTTTTTGTGAGCTTCGATTTTTAAAAGTCTAGCTTTGTCATATAATTTAGAACGGTTTGTGATTTAAAGATGGAGTTCTTTTTGGTATGGGGAATAAAGGTCTTAATGCCCAGTTGAATTAAATTGGAAGAATCGTAAGTGGAAAAACAGGTACGATCTCAAGGGGTAGGTGGAAAGAAATCCCTCAGACCATCCCAGTTGGCCAAGTTGAAGTGCCAGACGTTTCGTGGCGGCATGCATTTAGTTGTCTCAGAATGTATAGATATACGGTGAGTAAGCCATGATCTGAGCGACCAAGGAAAGCAGTTACTAATGGTTGATTGAGTTCGGGAGTGGAAGTAAAAAGAAGTTCTAGGCGAGTACATAACAAGTTCTTTGCTGTGTACTTGCTAAAATGGTCCCAGTCCCAAGGCAAAAAAATATGTGGCTTCAATATTAGTAATTTAAGTCGTACTTGGTTATCTTTGTTTGATGCTAAGGTAATTTCGGGAAAACTTAAATTTAATTAAGTCACTGACTTTTCTATTTTTAAAAATAATGAACGAACCCGTCATAACAGATCATTATATCATTTCTGACATTAGGTAAAACATTTTAGACCAAAATTCCTTTAGAATATCGGATATCTTAGTTTTTTTACTAATTTCATCTTGAAAACGATAGTAGACTTGCCACCGAAACATTGATTGTTAATGGTTTTTCTAAGTGATCTGCAGGTTTATATGAGTTAATATTTTCTGTGTACACACAGTTTTGTACTATGTGACCAGAACCGAAACGGTGCCATTTTGGCGAGAATCCACAAAGAATTTGTAATGAAAACTTTTTCTTATTGAGTAATACCTGTTTCATTTTTAAAATGAAGTTTTATTTTAAATATTGTAATTGTGCTTTTGTTTTGTAGAATTACCGAGAAGTAAAAAGTTGTATATAAAATTATAAAAAGTGTTGAACCAAAGTCTTTACAAATATTCCTCGTCTAGGTACTACAAGACATTTTCCATTATCTCTGTATAATTAATAAAATATAATTATCACTGTTTAAAATGAAAAGCTATTTAAGTGCGTTACTGCGATCTTTTAACTCATTTAAGTAATATTTATAACTGTCATTAAATTTGTGCTAAAAGCATGGGTACTTTTTTATGGTTTTTCTTTGTTTTCTCGACATGTCTTATAGAAAAGTGTGTTGTTTTAGCAGCAACATTTCGTAAGTATTAAAAGAAATGTGTATTTTTTATATTTTTAGTTTAAACGCATTGGTCCTTTAAAATGCAGAACATACACAAAAAAATTCTTACATAGGAGTAAAACAAAATAGTTGCTTACCTAACAAGTGTGGAAAGTGATACTTTTCCGCCGCAACTACCGATCAAGCTGTCAAGTGCCTTTTTTCTACTTTTTAAATTAAAACTTTTAATAAAATGCAGAGTCTATTTTAAAATGGCGTTATTTATGGGAAAAGGTTCTATGTATCTATGAACATTGGAGGCGAATATTTACTTAGCTAAGAGAGAAAGCTGTGCTTATTGTTTTAAATTACATTTACAACTTTCGGGTAACATGTTTCACGTGACAGAGCAATTCAAACTTAAACGAAGGGTATAGTAAAATTAAATTTTATAAATAGTCCCAGAAAATATGTAGATTGTGTCCTTTCAAGTAAAATTATTAGATTTCTGTAAATAACAATATCATATTAAGCTTTTATTTACTGTTTTAAAACATTGTGTTTGCCTGTGGAAAAGTACAACTTTCCGCATGCTTCTAAACGAAAAGTATAAACTATAACACTAAATTAAAATATCAGTTAACAAAAAACTTAAAATAATATTTGGGTTTTCGCTAGATGGGACAACTTCGATCCTGGTCCCAAGGTGTATCTGAATCTGAAGATGAGGAGGGTGATAGATATCACGGCACCTAGGCCTCAGTAGGCCCGTTGTGCTTCCTCCTAAAGGAGACTCCTCACTTAGTACGCCGCCCATCCACAATATAATCTCCTTAAAGTCGGCTAAGGAAAGCCAATACTCGCCCAGCATTGATCTTCTCTTGGACGAGAGTGCAGGGCAGTCACAAAGGATGTGCTCCGCCGTCTCGTCTTCCTGTTCCCAACCTCTACATAGAGGCGTGTCATTTGTACCCATTCTAAAAAGGTGCTTTCGTAATGGACAATGTCTGGTCAGAACGCCTGTGATTAGGCGAAGGTTCGCCCTAGGCATTGCCAGATAATGTTTAGCTGTATCTCTGTCAGGATAGTTCAGTAACTCTCTGGAAAAGCTACAGTTTTCTGTTTTATCCCATCGTCTTGTAAACTGCTGATGAGAGTGTCTTTTGATTAGGTCCTTCATCGCAGACCCTGTCAGACCTACGAAAGGCTCGGGTCCAAAACGTTTGGTCCCGGCAGCCTTCCTGGCCAACGAGTCAGCAATGCGGCTGCCTTTGGAGTGAGCGTGTCCTTTGGACCAGCAGGGTGACCACGTTCCTGCTAAAAGCATCCGCAAGGGCACGGTGACATTCTAGTACCAGACCTGAGGTGTAGCGTGGTCTCTTCAGTGCCTGTCTGCAATCCGTATGGATAAGCACGACCTTATCAGTGATGTGCCTACTGATTTTTTTTGCAGCTATGGTTATGCCTGTGAGCTCAGTTTGGAGGACATTTGGCAACTTGCCCAAAGCCAATCCACATCCTGTACCTTTTTTTGTTTTCGAACCGTCTGTGTAGATGTTGATTACACCTGCCACGTTTGTGTTCGATTCTCCCTTGATGTCGATTTTGTAGGGTTTGTTAAAAACAAGGTGTAGACTTGCCAATTGTTTCTTCCAAATTTGTAGATACACACGCAACTTTTTCAAAAAATCATTGAAAATAATTAATAAATTAGCGTTTTCGTGAAAAATTGGTTACCATTTTCAATAAATGAAAAACAAATGCTAATTAAAATGTAGATGGCAATTAAAATTAAAAGAATTAAAATTTTATATTTAAAATTATAGATATTCCGAAAAGCTTTTTACAATATAATAAATTATGACATAATGCCATAACAAATTAACTATGTGTAACTGTAAGTGTCGTCTAGCTTTAATTTAATTAATGCTAAAATGTATATTACCAAAAATACCTATTAAGGTATCATTAAAAATTAAATAAATAATTAACTTTTAATTATAATTACCGATCCAACAGTTTATATATAATTTAAATAATAATATTTCTTTTGTTAATAATTGAATTTCGAAATGGGATTACCTTTAGATATTGAGGTAATGTCTGGTAACATAAACTAGTCCCCTCTTTAAAAATTATGTATGGAAAGGGTAACAAAAGTAATTCATATAAAAAAAATTAATTGCTTTAAAAATAAGGGGTTGAACTTATATTCTTACATTATAAACCGACTACTCAATTATAACACTTTTTTATTTAAAAATATGTACAACTAATTGTCTTTTTAAAACAAAAATCCAAAAGTATATATCAAACAAGCTTATCAAAAAACAATTTTGCTAAGGTATCATTTCAGGCAGAAGACCAAACATTTTCTATAATAAAAGTGGCAATGCTAATTGATTAAAGGAACGTCAAAAAAATGACCAAATGAATTTTCTTAAAATTCTAATTTAGAATACAAAATCTACGCTATAAACCAAAATTTTTTGTAATTCTTGAAAATAATGTTAACTTAGTAGGTTTATTTTTATTTTAATTTCTTTACGGATCCCACATTAAAAACAATCGCAAAAAGACAAAATATACCAACGTTCGGTTTACAAAGTATTAAACTATCACAAACAGTGATGCTATAGGATTAAAAACAATATTGCTAATCAACTAACATCCCAAACACATTTTTTTAAAGTAATTTAATAGTTAACTTGATCAGTATAAGAATGCTGGTTTAAGAAATTAAAAGTTCGCACAAATGAGGAATGACCTCAAAAGTTAGTCTTGTATAAGTTAAGATAAAACACTTGATGCCTTCTTAAGCTGCGTGGAGGAATTTTAGTGGCATTAAACATATTCCCAAATATACGGCTGCATTTTTAAACATACCTTATTTAAAGGCCAAGTTCGTTATTAAAATCTCAGATAAGAGCGAAGCAAGCGGATTTTTATGTCACTTGGTCTCGCAGCAGATGATCTGTAATAGAACACGTGCACATATGATTGATAAAAGCAAAAAGAGCAAAAAATGGCAATAAGGAACTTGGCCAAAGAAGTTCCAGAGATTGCTTCCACACGTCTGTCGGCCGTCTACATCTTTTCTAGCTCCCTGATTGATTTATTGACAGTCAAGCGCCTTGAAAGCTGCAAAACTAATACATCAATTAATAGAAAACTTTCTCAAAAATGAGTAAAAAAATATTTTTGATTACAATACTACAATTTTATTTTCACAAAAACTTACACAGAATTGAGACAAAAATATCAAATTTTTGACTTTAGTAAGCAATAATAATTTGTCCAGCTTTAACAAATATGTTATTAATATATAAGCTTATTGTGTCAATGAAATATTTAGTAAATATTATTTAATTTTTCATTATCATCATCATAAGCCCAATTGCGTCCACTGCTGGACATAAGCCTCTCGTAATCTGTTCCACTCATAGCGGCACTGCGCCGACTGCATCCAGTTCGGTGTGATGCGTTTTATATCATCGGTCCATCTTGTTGGCGGACGTCCCCTACTTCGGTAGGTCTCATTTCTCGGTCTTCATTCAAAGATTTTTCTGGTACATCGATTATCTGTCATCCTTGCGATGTGTCCAGCCCAGTTTCATTTCAATGTAGTGATTCTTCTTATGGCATCCGCAACACCGGACCTTCTCCTTACTTCATTGTTTGAGATTCGATACCTAGGACTGACGCCCAACATTGACCTTTCCATAGCACGCTGCGTTACTTGTGTTTTGTTTACTGTCTTCTTAGTTAAAGTGAGTGCCTTTGCTTCATATGTCATCACTGGCAAAACGCATTGGTCAAATGCTTTTCTTTTTAAGCTTATGCGGATTTGCGATTTTAATACATCTTGGTTATTTGATTTGATTTATATGAAGTCGCCTGTTCAATTTCACCGCCTATCATGGGAATTTTTCCACTTGCCACAAGATTGGTCATAAATTGGCCTTCAAAATATTTATCTTCAATCCAGCCATTTTTGAGAGTTGTTGAAGTCTTTTCCAACATTTGTGTGACTTTGTCCCAATGCTGTCTGATATTAAAACAATATCATCTGCAAATTTTAATGATTTAGATCTTCTCCGTTTATGTTTACTCCCATGTTGTCCCAATTTGTTTGTCTACACACGTATTCCAGCAAAATCGAGAATAACTTTGGCGATATCGGGTCACCCTGCTGGACACCGCGTTCTATTTTAAATTTGTTTGTATCCTCATGGAGTCTTACACATGGAGTTGCTGTTTCATAGATATTTTAATTATTGCGGTGTATCGATGGTCGATTCGACAATGAGCTAGAGCTTAGAGAATTCGGTGTTGGTCTATAATATCAAACGCTTTCTCCTAGTCTACGAATATAAGTATCAGTTGCTTGTTATATTCCACACATTTCTCTATTAGAGTTTTTATGTCCTGCAAGTGATCGTTTGTACCAAAACCTCCAGGGAAACCAGCCTGTTCACGCGGTTGGTAACAGTCCATTTTTTTTTTTTCATTTTTACTATAGTACAAATTACCAGTGTTTAACCGTAGTGAGTACTAAAAAATTCATTACGACATCGACACTTGGTCAAAAAAGATAAATAAATGGTAGGATCAACGCTGGTTAGACAACACCGTACGTCAGGTCTCTATCGTTTGATACGTGACGTATCGGTGTTGTTTAACAACTTTTTCACATAGCAAGTGCTTTGTTATTTCCTTTTAACTTTTCTTAACAAATGCATATTTTTTTAGAGTTTTTAGGGTATGTTATTGTTTAGTAAAAATAACACAGTAAAAAAATCATATGTGCAAATTAAAACTTTTTAATTAAGTTATAAAATAACTATATTTTAGGCTATTTTTCCGACTTCTTAATTTCTTTATTTTGGCTTTGCAAAAATTCTTTTTTAAGGCAATCGATTGCAATTTTATGTCCGATTAAAATTTTATGGCATTTATTACTTTTTAAATTTCGAGTGATTCACATACAAAGTCCTTGTTGGATAGTACTCGCCAAAAATCCTTATATAATCGGACAGCATCTTTAAAAAGTATATAGAATCCAATCTAAAGCACTAAAAATATGCTTGGGGGTAATGAAATCATCTCCAAATGTGGCTGTAATGGTGAAGGCATTAGAACCTCCTTTATGGTGCAGATGGGAATTTTTAGCTGCAAAATATATTCTTAAACTACACTCTGCAAATAGTCCCTTATTAAATAAAATTTATGCCTTATACCCATACAGTATGACAGAAAAATATTGGGATAAAAAAAAATCCACCCGCTTTGGCTATTGCTTACGGTGAATGCAAAAATAAAAACTTTCTGTCGACAAATTCTCTAAAAGCGCAAAATATTTATGAAATAAGTTACCAAGCCATTTTATAAAACCGCCCATTTATATACCACATATCCATCGGAAGGTACATGTCATATAATTTCAATAAAGCAATACATCTTTTTCCTCTGACACCTTTTATCACACTGATGGTACCAAAGATCAGGACAAAGTCGCTGGCGCATTTATATTCCTAAAATAAAATATTCTGAAAAATATATGTTTAATCAAAACTATCCATTTTTCGGCCGAAGCTGCTGCAATATATTACTCAATGACATGGGCTGTGCAACAAAATAATAAAAGTTTTTTATATGCAGGACTCACAATCTGTTTTAAAGAAAATTGAAAATTTAGTAGTTCTAAAGTTAATTTCCCACATCTCTACATCTCAAAAATAAAAAGTATACTTTCAAAATATCCCTATAAAACATTCAGTTTTTTCTGGACCAAAGGACATGCAGGAATAAAGGGCAATTTGGGAAATTGACAGAATTGTCAAAACGAGCAATAAAGACAACTCTATAATGGATGTTTTCCCTTGGTTCCGACCTAATCTACAACCCAAAATATGACCTTAAAAATGGAATATGGAATGGCAAGCCTATGGAAGACAAACAAACACGTTATTTTAAAATTCACCCCACCATTCCTACATCGCAATGGTTTCAAAGGCGAACTACCCCAGAAGAATAGTGTCAACTATCAGTAGATTAAAACTAACCATGGAAGATTTCCTGCACATCTACACAAAATCGGTGTTAAACCAGATCCATTTTGTCCATGAGGAGAATTTGCAGATATAAACACCTACTTTTTAACTGTCCTTTACATAAGGATAAAATTGATGAATTTATTTGTTACCTCAATAAATATAATATGTTAAACCCTTTATGGATGCCCTACATTTTAATAGCAAATAATCCCAAAATCTTTAAAGAAATTTATCTTTTCATTAATAATACATTAAAATTAAAAATATAACGTAAACTACAGATCATGTCTAACCAGAACCATGTTTACTATAAATGTATTGCCCTTCAATCCGGGTCCACACTGTATGTTATTTAAAAAGCGTGTGTCCATGTTTTAATTCCTATATATCCTACTCTCCCGATCTGTTTGGTTATATTACCTTTTGAATAATAGTAAATATACATTGCACACAAACATATGTTTTGTAATAAAATAAACTTTGACCTTTATTCTTTTTATGACCCTAATAGAAATATTTAATTATGCACTATAAACTTTCGTGCCAATACACCAGTTTGTAAGGCCATCATACCAAAAAAAAAATCGGACAGCTCCGGTCTTGGTCCCGGGGTATAAAGACTGAGGATAATCAGGTCTATTGACCCCTATGAACTCGCAAATCACTTGTAAAAAGAAATATAAAAAATGGCTTGGCAAATCTACCACCGTTTTTAAGATAAACCTAATTAAAAATTAAATAGTAATTAAAATTAAAATTTTAGTATAAAATCTAAAAAAATATATTTTCACATCGTCTTCTTACAGTTTATGACGTCTTTTCTTTTTCCTTATGACGGTCCACGAAGCTTTAAAGCTTAGGTACTGCTATATTATATGTTTTTTAAATAAAGTAAGAGGCGGTGTGTAACCTGGATGTTAAAGGTTTCGAGATTTACGATAGAAAGGATTACTGCATGTTAAATCCTTTAAAGCCCTAACACTCTGGAGATGAAGGAATGAACAAAATGGGAATTTCGAAGCCTTGTCAGATCTACAGAAAAAAAAATGTATGGAAGTGCCATTTGGTGTTACTCTATGGAGGTCTGCCAAAGAAGGTACAATATTGGTTACTTTATCAAAACAGAAGCCACCTACAAAGAGCTACAGGTCTCCTAACGCTCGTAGATGAGCAAGAGAAAGAAACTTTCTTGTAAGAGTGGGGTGGTTAATGAGCAAAATGTTTTTTTAATGGAATCAAGAATCTGAGTTATGAAGACGTCATTCTACGAACAGTATTCGTATTCCAAGCAGGATCTGATTTGAAATACATACAGAATAAACGTATACATATCAGAAGGAAAGAAGTATTTTTTAGCTACAGATATGATGTGTTTGTCCTTAAGTTTTACAAGTAAATAGGTTAAAATAAAGAAAGCTACAAATATATAATTAAAATGTTTTTAGTTGCACATAAAAAAATAATAAAGTACATTTTCTAGTAAGCAAATTATTTACGTATTTACCAAGCTTAATTATTGTTGTTATCATTAAACGTTAGTAACTGCAAATCATAGAAACTTTCCGGTTCTGTTCTTAAATTAAGTTGTTTTTCAAGATTAAAAATAGCTTACTTATTATTTTAATTTAGCTTATTTTTTTCTATGCCTTTTAGCTTATTATTAGATTTATTTCAGAAGCATGTTATATAGAAATTTTTAACCAAAGTTTATCTAAAAATGCTTTAAAAAGGTCCAATTATATATTTTTTATGAGTAAAACTTATTCTTAAAACTAATAAAACTTTTACTCCTACCTTATTTTTATTTTTTGTATTTTAAACAATAAAAATATGCACTGCAGTTCAACAGATGGCAGCCAAACCCTCTGCTCCTTCTGCTTTAAAAAAATTAAAATGTATTTCCAGTGGCTAAATTTTTGTATTGTAGTTACAAAATCGGAAGCACTTTTTCTTTATAGGTACGTTTTCTAATCTTGACTAGCTAATTTCCCAACCCCATACTCTAAATGCGAGGCAACGTTGGTAAATTAAATTGGGCAATATTACAATTTTTCTTTATGCCCCCACACACATTAATTTCTTGGGAAAAAAACAATAATATTGTTTTGTAACCCCCCATATAAAAACACGGATTGTCATATCACACTTTTTCATTAGCAATCTGGTTAACAATGGAACGTTACTATGGTAACAACAATGAAACGTAACAAGGCTAACTGTTTGGTTGTCACTGTCTTCAAATGAACAGCCAGGTATACGATTTTTCTTCTTCTTTCCTGGGAGCCGTCTAGATTTACTACGGAAGGCAGCGCAGTCTTTTGTGCCTAATCTACCATTATCTTTTATATCAATCCTTCCATTAGTCTTGTTTCTTCAACGAGTCTGTATAACCCCGAGACTGGTTGGTTGATATATTCCTGTAGGCTTATTTTCGGTTGCCCAAATATTGCCCGTCTTTTGTGATTCGACGCTTCACATTCGCATAGGATGTGGTAGGCTGTCTCCTCCACCTCGTCGCATATTCGCACTTTTCCTACTTGAGTACTTCGTACTTTTGGATGGGCCCTTTATAAAGCTTTTTCCATGTCTTATTCTACTGAGGCTTTCCCAGTATTCCTCGTGTTTGTTTTGGATCTGTTCCCTGGTTTGCTCTCGTGCTATGGTTTTAGTCACTCCAAGGGAAGGTTATGGTCCAAAGTATGGTGTGAATGATCCCTGTCTTGCCAGCTCATCCGCATTTTCGTTGCCTTCCATTCCCGAATGTCCTGGTACCCACAGGAGAGTTACTCTGTTGCGTTCTCCCAGGACTTGCAGTTCTTTTTGGCATTTCCATGTCAGCCTGGACGTTACCTTAGGGTTTGCTTGCTGTCTGTTTTATGCAGATCCGCTTGTTTTGTAAGCCCTTCTGTTTTTTTCTTTTGCACAGTGCGGTAAAGCATATATTTTTGTTTGAAATACAGAACTGTGTGTTTATAGGGAAATGGAGAAGTGTGAATTCCTCATTTCACTGTATACGTCCTCGCCAGCAACCGTGTTGGCGAGATCGGATTGTTGCCACTCACTTTGATCTGGAATTTTTACATCAAAGCTTTTGTTGAATGAGTATTGGATAATCATCTGGTTTGTTCTCTCGCCCAGGATGTTGCCGCCAACCTGACTTTTTGTGCGGTTATGTCCCAACCTAGAGTAGACACCAGTTGGTTTTTGTTGCAGTTGGAAGTAGACCATTCACCATAGACCCAGCATTTGGAGAGGAAGATGTTCATTTCATCTCTATATTTATTTTACTTATTTGCACACATGTTTTAAATAAAACATTGAAGGAGAGGAAATATTAAGTATAATTAAATGCTAAACTCGCGTCGTAATCCAAATTCACAACTATCTAAATTAGCAACACTATCCTTTTCTTATTTTGTATTATTTGGCAACTCGGGGGCACCGTTCCATGTACCGGCATGGGCGGTGGTATGAGGGAGGTGGGCCGCTTCTCCTCTCCTTCAATTATTATTATTGCCTCTCCCATCACTATGAGATTAAGTGGTGGAAGGTCTAAGAGACAATCCATGGCTGCTGTTGGGGTTGTTTTTTTATTTGATTTAATACTGAGTAATTTTTGCGATTGTCGCCTTTTATAGTGACGACGAAAAGTATAAAATTAGTTGAAAGAATTCTTTTAACACAGGATGCAAGAAAGTCCAAAATAAATGACTCTAGCGTTTTCAAGATCCTTCGCAATAGTCGTCGAAATGGAAAAAATAAAGTGTGTGTTGTTGCTGGTTGCCTAAAACTAAAAGTAATTTAAGAAAAAGTATAATTTTTACAACAACATAACACAACAATGGCCGAACTATCTAAAAAAATTTAATTCATTAGTTTTACCACGTTTGGTAAAGCGAAATCAACTCAAATAAAACCACCAATTTTAAATTATCCCGTGTTACAAATACTTTTTTCCCACTATCATGCGAAAAAGTAACTTTTCCGCAAGATTTGTAGTGCAGAAAGTACCACCATTCCGCACTATTTTTCTTTATAGCGCGTTTTTTTTTTGTAAGAAGCTCAATAATTTTTGTAATTAAAGTATATTTATTATTAAACTCAAACCTATTTGAGGTGTATCAGAACTATATCGATCGTAGAAAATTTTTTTGTACCTAACACATGCGAAAAGTGTCTTTTCCGCACTTGTTAGGTAAATAGCTAAAATTTAGCATTAAATTTCTTTTTTATCGAAAAGCAATTAAATAATTTAAATAAATTCGTTTAGTGAATTAGAAAATAATCGTGACATTAAGTAAGACAAAATTTGAATGGTTAAATTTTTATTTAAAAAAGAAAATGACCAGATTTTATTTAAAAGAGTGTATTTCTAATTTAATTAAAATAAAATATTATTTTTTAGCTTCTGGAATTGAAGTTTGCCGTTCATCAGATAGCCATTGTATAGAAGCATCAATAAGTAAAGCCCTTAAACAGTTTAAAGATGGTAAGTATTGAGAATATCTATATTTTGTAGCCTAACGGCCGTGTGATGATCGCGTTGTTAAATTTAGAATGCGCTAGCAATTTAAAAGTTTACAACGGTTTAGAATGTTTAACAAAATGTCAGATTTTAACAGGTTGCCTACTAAAATCATTGAATAACAGTGACAATCACGTTTTGTTAAACATTCTAAACCGTTGTTAACTTTTAACAATTGCTAAGTCCATTGCTAAATTTAACAACGCGATCATTACTCGGCCGTAAGTCTGTTTATTTCAGTTTAATTATTTTCCAAATTAGGCGGCTCAAAGATGCCAGGACAAGTTTCGGTCTGACGCACAAAATGTGTATATTACACGAAATTTTTTAACGTATATTATAACTTTGTTTATCGTTCTACAGAAAGGTATGAGATTTGGTACGTAAATTCACATAAGTGTTCTTATTATCTGTGAAAAAGTTGAGAAAGTTATGTTAAGTGGTTTCAGAGATATTCGATTTTTAAAATCGTCCATTTTACTACTGACGGACTGGCTGACTAATTAAAATTAAGGTTGCTTCCCGAGAAAGCAAAAACTTGAACTGTGGTATGTAAGTGGGCTTTTAGACACAAGCAGAAAAAAAATTCTAAAGCTGCACATTTTTACTCGGAACGCTCTGAAACTAGGGCTGTAATATCGTTGTTTAAGGGGGTATATTTTGAAGTTTGCAATCTAATTAAACTTAAGTTTTTAAGATCATTATTTTCTTATAATTTAAAATGTAGGCCGGATTTAATTCACTAAACAAAGAGAATTGCTACATTTTATCCATAGGACCCCAAACCGGGCGCCATTTAAAAAACATTAAGCTGAGCAATTTTGGTACAATTCCAGTTTAAAGGTTAGGTTTTACCTACAGAATAGGGTATACTGAGAATAAAGGCATGTGACTTTTTTTATTCATTGGACTAAAAAAAAGAGATCCCACCAGAAACACATAAAATAAAGGCCAAGCTCACGCGAGTTTTTTTTATGATCTGTCTGTATGAATGAATGTTCTTTTTTAAAAAGAAAAAGACATGCCAAGTTAAGAAAGAGTAAAACAAAATCGTAGACAGTACTTTAAAAGGCCCGAATTTTCGATAGGGACTTGCCCTTATTATTACATTAATACAAAATTATTACATTTTGTTGGTTTTTTGTGATTATTTTTGCAACTTATAAGACAACAAATACAATAAATACATTAACAAATGAGTAAACGCCTGTAATATCGTTAATAATGGCGGCTTTTTCATAGGGGCTGCTGGGAATGCAGCCTTCCCAAAACCAAACGAAAAAAATATTATTATATTCTTAAAAATATTTTTACTTGTGCATTAACAACTTTGTTTTGTGACAACTTCCATTCTACTTTCAGAGACAAATCCATATTTAACAATTAATACATGTAACTTTTTACCATAATGGAGCAGTTTGCAGGAAATTTGGTCGGGTCACGTGTTGCGCAATAGAACTCGTAGTAAAATAGCTCAAAAAATACAGACGTAAAATATTCTGTATCTTTACTGTAACTATAAGTTAAATAAAATGAATTTAATCTTTTTCATCGACGGGCTGTAGGGGATCTGTTGTCTTTTATAGGTATTTTTACGGCTTCTGCTCCGAGGAGTTGCTAGTATAATTTATAATAATTATTATTTTACAGTCCAACTGAAGAGGTGCCAAACTTATCACTTTCTTCATTTCTGCATCTCTAGAATGACTAGACTGTGGAACCACTCCCAGCAGGAGTTTTTTTTTTTTCTCCAATTTTGCAAATATTTAAATCGCCTGTTAATAATATCCTCACCACATTTTAGACACCCACGGTACGTTACTACTTAGGCCTTCAGCCTTCGTGGACTTCGTGGAAGATAAAAAAACATGACCCATTTTTTTTTCTTGGAACAGTCCTTGGAGACTTAAAGTCTAAATACTAACATACCGTGGGTGTCTAAATTGAATTAAAAGGGAGTTTATTAACCCGAATACTTACAGATTTGGAAGTTTGAAGCAAACAGAAAAACTCCTGCAGGCGACAGATTCCACAGTCTAGACACTCTAGTGATGAAGAAACAATAAAAGTCGGAAGTTGAGAGATCTCCAGATGGTCTGTAAAAAAATACACAAGAGTGGCACTTCCCACGTTGCTCAATTGAAAGGTGTTAAAGGAGGAATTATACTGACTAACTCTTTGGAGCAAAAGACTTGATGATACTTATGAAAGATCGACAAATTTTCTAGCGTTTATCAGTGGGCAGGGAAAACAAGTTTTCCTTGAAGAGTGGTATATTATGTTAATGATGATGATAACGATAGTACATATGAAAATGGTATTCTAAAAAGAGACTGATTTGGGATACGTACGAAGTAAACCATTTAGAAAGGAAAGATTCTTTTTGGCTCTAAAGATGAATTCGAGCTTTTTTAAAGCTGGTGTGGTTGTGGATATAATGGGTTTATGCCACTTGTGTACATTAGGTCAAATAACTCTTTGTTTTGCAAAAATTGTGAGCTTTTAAGTTAAGAATGATTAGTGTAGAATTTTTGAGGCATAGGCAATTTTAAAAATAGAGTTTGAGCAAAATAAATCACAAGAACCGATACATAATTTTCTTCTACCTGTAAGCAAGTTGACCTGATATTTAGGGTTGTACGCATTTATTATTTATTTACAGGTGTTCCAGAACTTGGCATTCCAAAACTGCAACCATTTGAAATTCCAAAATTGGAAATTATTGGAGAACCAGGTAGTTCCGTCTCTTTGACTCAGAGATATACCAATATGTTAACTTATGGCATTTATATATCTGAAGTATACAACGGCAAGTAAGCATATTTTTATGTAATTTAAAAATAAAATTCAAAATAGAAAAAAGCAATTGTTTATTTTTACTTAATAAAGCAAAATAAGAGTTACTAGCTAAGCATCTTTGGCATTTTTATTTTTAAAAAATCTGCAAGATTTAAAAGGTCAATTGAGTTTGTACGTGTATTAGTCTGTCTATTCCCTGGCAGCAGAATTAAAGTTGTCTTATTTGGCGAGAATCCTAACAAAAAATATTTGGTTTAAGTTAATATTATTATTTTTTTTAGGTTTACAATAAGTGAGTCCGACTGTCACTGGGATTTTATGGTACTTACCCCTAATATTCGCGCAGAAGCTGATTATGAGCTTAATGGACAAGTCCTCGTATTCCCTATTAATGGAAAAGGAAAATGTAATATTACCCTAAGTAAGTTGGTTTCCCGAATGTGATATTTCTGCCAACAAAGTTGGTTAATTGTGAAATAAAATCATAAAAATTTATTTTATATCGCAAGAATCTGATAATCAACTGTGTTTATTTTTATTATTATTTATTAAATCTTGAGACAGTCCACAAAGGCTTTAGGTCTAACGTATCGTGAGTGTCTTAATTATGGCAAGAGGTAATTTACTAATTACTTACATTCTTGGAGATTTGGATGGGAAGAGAGACCTTCTGCGGGCAGTAGGTTCCACAGTCTGGACACTCTAGGTATGAACAAACTCTCAAGTTGCACTGTAAATGGATGCATAGGAGTAGCAATACGTCTTGCTCTGTTGAAAGCTAACAGAGGAGCTATTATACTGGCAAATTCCTTGGAGTATAAGCCGTTTAAGCACCTATTAAAGATCTTCTACAGTCTGTCGGTAGGCAAGGAAAAAAAGCTTTCCTGTAAGCATGGCATTAGTATATAGAATACAAATCAGGCCTAAAAACTTGGTACCTTATTTAAACCCATTTAAAAAAAAATCTAAAAAAATTTGCAGTTTATTTTAAAATATATTTTTACATGAATTTAAAATTTATTAATTTTTTGATAAATCTTCACCATTAGAACTTTAAAGCCTAATAATAGCAAAGCGGTAATTGTTCATTAAAAATGACTTCTGTGTTATTCAAAATATTTTTCTTTATGATTTATTTATACTTCTGCATGTGTTCAAACCACTTGTCAAAGCATTTTTTCATGCACCTAAGACACCTCCAAAACATTCTGAATGCACCAACGGCTCTTTTGCCGACGAAAGTCATTGTCTACTTAATTTACCCTTTTCTTCTCTTCGCAAACACAAAGAAATCATTTGATCAGGACTATACGACATGCAGTCAAGGTCAGCATATTAGTTTTATTGGAACTAATATTGACAAATGTATTGTTGATTTGTAAATATTGTTTGTTTAAACACTCGTAGAAGTAGTTGAATAAACACTCAACCCTGGTATACTCATTAATACTTAAATACTTTTCTTTCAGTTTCAGAAGATAAGTACGGAACTATAAACTATTTTTTTTGGTCTAAAAATAACCTTCTACACTAACAAAAAAATTGTCTCTTTATTTGAAAAAACATGACCTGCCAGGAAGATTTTCAGTTTAAGAAGAATATTGTAAAGGAGGGGTGTCAAATCGGAGAAAAAGGATGGGTTTTTCAACAGTTTATATTTTAGATCTCCCAATTTTTGCCTTCCCAAAATACTTTTAAGCGCAGGTGCGCAGTCATGAGAAATAATTTGTTTTTTCCTGTAAACCAGGTCTCACGAATTTTGTTATCCGTTTAAATAAGGAGTATTAACATTATTTTATAAAATATTTTGCCCCTAATCAATTAGCAAAAATCTTTAGCATCCCAAAAAAATGCTTTAAATGCCCGCTAAACGGAATTTTTTAAAGTCTGTACTTATAGTAGGGGAGCCCAAGCGGGGATTTACTAAAGCGCGGCAGATTAACAAACACCAAATATGAGCCCCATATATATGGCCGCCCGTCAAGGATATAGGATCAGATTAGTAAAAAAAATTGATTATCAGAACTTCTTGAGCGCGTCAGATTAAGGTAGGGTGAGTTAATTACACGCTAAAAAGTGTATATTCCACTAATCTGACAATTTTCGAATGACGCAAAAAAGTGGGAGGGAAACGAATTTGTAAATAATTCAAGAATAACGAAAAATATATAATCTGACGATTTTCAGAAACCAAAGTAACAAAAATCGTTGATAAATTTGAATGCGTGAAGCTGCGTGATGCCTATATTCCCCACTCCACGTTTCTATTTTTCTCAAATCAAATCAATCAAAAGTAAAGCTTTAGTTTAAATTAATTATGTTGTTTAATTCCTTCAACTTTTTAAACTTTTGAATAAATCTATAGGATTCGTACAAAAATTTAGGAAAATTCGCATGTGTGCGTCGGTCTTCAAATATCATACCACGTACATTTTCAACAATATCAGGTGTTGTTGACTATATTGCAGGTTGAATAAAAACTTTTTCTCGGACTTTCCACAGTATTCACTTGAAAACGATCAAAGATACTTACTGTTCAAAACCTTGTGAAAAATTAAATAAAGACCATGGAAGTTCATGAAGTAGTTTTTATTCAATATCCGTGAAGTTTTAGAAACCACTTATAAATTTCTATGGTACTAATCCCTCTTTTACAAAAAATTTTATAGGGCTCTCTATTCAATTTATTTTATTTTAAAGAATATAAGAAACAAGTGTAATTTAAAAATACCTATTTAAAAAACTTTTATCTACAACCGTGCGGTAACTAAGGTTACAAACACTATTTTAAGTGTGGTAAGTGTCACTTTACCGCACTAGTGTGGTAACTGTTACTTTACCGCACTAGTGCGGTAAGATCATTTATACTTATTGCGGTGGTGTCATTTTGACAATGGCTGACACCGATCGAGGTAACTGGTAGTTTAATTAATTGCTAGTGTTAAATTGGGTTAAATTTCAAAGACAAATTATCATCACCAAAAAAACCTGACGGTTGTAGATAAAATACTATACATAACTCGAGTGGTAAACGGTTTTAGAGCACTTAAGTGAAAACTTTACTTTGCGTGCGCTAAAAACCTACTTTCCACACTTCTTATGTAATATTCTATTAATCAAAAACATCTGCGCCTTTATATGTACACGTATAAAAAGATGTAACAACCTAACAACAAAAAAGGTGCTTTAACTTTCACTGAAATCAAAAATATTAAAAAAATAATTTTTAAATTTATACTTTTTAGCTAATTTAAGAAATCATCATCAAGCTTGGTGCGAGCTGTACCAGAAAAATGGAAAAACATACTTAAGACACACCAAGTATACGATGGACATGCAGCCGGAAGGAATACACTTTAGTTTCGACAACATCTTTCCTGAAAATCCACAAGTATCCAATGAGATTGGTAAAACAATTAACGAAAACGCTCATGCAATATTTAATGAAGTAAAACATGGATTTGAAACCGTTTGGTCGCAATTACATTTACAAGTTCAGAATAATGTGTTGGCAAAGTTTCCAGTAGATGTACTGTTTCCAGAATAAAATATTTGTAAACGTTAGAAACTATTAGCATGGTTTATGGATTTTAAAACAAGAACCTAATGGGAAATACTACACTAAGTTTTTTGTATTTTGTATTTGAAGTAAAGATATGTCAGTATAAAAATTTGTTTTATTGAATAATATATTTTACTACAACCGTTAAGTTATGGTGTTTTTACGTAACTATTGTTGTAGTATTTGAGGTACTGAAGTGGCCTGAATTTTGCTACTTTAAATGAAACACCCTGTGTATTTTTCAATATTTAAACTCTCACGTCATTTGTCATATACGGCAATGTTAGTTTCCAAAAAAAGACTATTGAAAGTATTCAAAGACTACACACTATGTTGACAACAAAAGGCTCCATATCTTTAAGGTAATAATATTTAGATAGAGGTCTTTATATACCAAAATGTTTAGAAAGATATGCCTTATTTAAATTTAATATTCAGTAGGGGCGTGCTATTTAAATGTTTAAAGAAATATTATCAGGAAAATCACTTTTGCAGCACCTCCTGTAAAGCCAAAAGTAATATAATTATGACTTCAGCAGATAGTCTTTAAGAATAGTTAAATTAGGCAAAATACTTTTTATGACATTTATTTGTTTTTCCATATAAATGCATAATGTAGAGTGGTTTAAACATTTTCAATCACTATTTTTTCGAAAACCAACAAAGATAGCTATAGGATATACTACAGGTAATATGTCAAAAATGTCTTGTGGAATTTATACCTTTAAAAATATACAAGGTATTCTATTTAAAATATTAAAATTCGCACCACTTTCGATTAAACCGAAAGTCATATTCAGATGTAATTATATCCAAAACCGACATCTCGTTACCCAACTGAAAGTGAGAAGATTGATGAACATTACAGCACCTAGGCCTCAGTAGACCCGTTGAGCTACCTCCTAAAGGGAACTCCTTACTCAGTACGTCGCCCATCCCACTGATTTAAAGTAGGTGACAACGTCGTCAAGAGGAATCTCCTTAATGTCGGCCAAGGAAAGCCAATACTCACCTAGCATTGATCTTCTCTTGGACGAGAGTGCAGGGTAGTCATAAAGGATTTGCGCCATCGTCTCATCTTCCTGTTTACAGCCTCTATACAAAGATGTATCATTTATACCCATTCCAAAGAGGTGCTTTCGCAGTTGACAATGTCCAGTAAAAACGTCCGTGAGTAGACAAAGGTTCGCCCCGGGTATTGTCAAATAATGTTTAGCTGTATATCTGTCAGGATAGTTTAGTAATTCCCTGAAAAAGTTACAGTTTACTATTTTATCCCATTGGCTGTGAACTGCCGATGAAAGTGTCTTTTGATTGGGTCCCTCATTAAACCTACGAAAGGGTAGGGTCCATAAGGTTTGGCCTCAGCAGCCGTCTTGGCCAACAAGTCAGCGATGTGGTTGCCTTTGAGTGAGCGTGTCCTTTGGTTCAGCAGAGGGTGACCACATTCCTGCTGGAAGCGTTCACAAGGGCACGGTGACATTCTACTACTAGAACCAAGGTGTAGCATGATCTCCTTTGGGCTAGTAGTGTCTGTCTGCAATCCGTATGGATAAGCACAACTTTATCAGTGATGTTCCTACTGCTTATTTCTTTTGCAGCTATAGTTATGTCTGTAAGCTCAGTTTGGAGCACACTTGCCAACTCACCCATAGCCATAGAGTCCACTTTCGCCTGCAGTAGTGGAAGCTCACCTATCGCTTCACTCCACAAACGTCTGTGCCCGATTCCCAGTTCGGGCATTATACCAACAGTGCTGAGGCGCAACATAGCCTTCAAAACGACCTCCTTAAAAAATGTATCAAGGGGTGTGTGACTTAGAATTTCCTCCATAGCCCTAGTTGGTATTGTTTTCATGGCTCCGGTGGTGTTAAGACAAGCCATTCTCTATACTTGGTCCAATTTTCTGATAACTGTCGTCTGCTTGGCTTTCTGCCCCCAAAAAACATATACGTAGGTTAGCATGGGTCTTATAATGACCGTGTAGATCCATAGGGTGACTCTAGGTAACAATCCCCAGAATCTGCCTATGGTCCGGCGACACTGCTCTTAAGGTATATATGCTTCTTGATTCTTTTCTCCAAGTGGGAGTTCCATGTTAGCTTACAATCAAAGGTTACCTCAAGTTATTTCACCTCTGTAGAAAAGCTCAGTTGTGTGTTTAGGAGTCTAGGAGCCTTCAAGTTCACCATCCCCCTTTTCCTTGTGAAAAAAACAATCTCTGTCTTTTTCGGGTTGATGAATAGCGCGTGATCAGCACACCATCTTTCTATTATCCTAAGGACAGTTTGCATTTTTTCACAGAGTACGCTCTCGACGTTCCCTATGAGGCGTATGACCAAGTTATCTGCATATGCTATGGTGTAGAGATTTTTCTTGTTAAGGCGGTTGATGAGGCTGTCCAGGACCAAGTTCCTCAGTTAGGGGAATAGAACCCCTCCCTGTGGACATCCCCTTCTGACCTTGCCTTGAATCTTGACATCCTCTACACTGATCTGTATCTCTCTTTTTGAGAGCATTATGAAAATCCATCCGCTGTTCACACAATATAACGTTTAAAAATTTAAAAGCGATATGTTTTAACTAAAGGAAATAAAAGGCTCGGAGTGATTTCATTGTCTTCCAGTATATATATTTTTAAAAATTCAACACACCGACTAACTACTGGTCTAGATACTCTAGAGATGAAATAGCAAAGTAAAATACTTTTCTAACAAGACTAGTAAGGAATGCACTAAGGTTGAACTTCATGTTACTTAATTGGCAACTGCCAGGGCATCAATTATATCGGCTAATTTATTGTGCCCCCTTGACACAAAGTAGCTGGGACCTACTCTTTTTTTGCATCGAGAGGAAAAAATCATCAAAAGAAAATTTTCGGGAACCACTTTATCTTCCAATTAATATTATATTTTTCCATAGATTTACATGATGTCTTATTTTAAATAACTAGTTATTTAAAATAATTATTTACCTAATACAAAAAAATGTTAAGTTAAGTAAATACACCTTCCATAAGGGCGCTTACGTAAAGAAAGTGTAAAATAGTGTACACTATTTCTGAATTACAAACAGACCTTATGTCTTGCATTTTTGAGTGTGTGAAGAGCGTATGCATGATAGTTTTTATCGTGAGCCTGGATGTAAATTAATGTGCATTTAACAGTTTCAAAGTTGCTCGTCACAACCCTCACAGGCATATAAATATGTTAGTTGTGGTATAGTCTGTCTCAAAGTATATCGCTATGGCTTTTAACAGACAATACACCAATAAACCTTTAACGATTTTATTACTTATTGTTATTGGGTAAACCCAATATTTCATAATGGCAGGGGTGGGTCAGGTATTTCTTGAGTATTGGCCATTAGGTATATAAATATTTCGGCTAATATTTTAGTGGCAGTGTTGAATAACCGTTTTTACTGTGCGTTTCAAAAAAGTTGTTTTACGAGAAAATAACTATGTCGCGTCGAAATCATTTGTTATTAGATGCAAAACAGGTTGTGAAAAATGAGTATGAAACTTAAATCAGTGGAGGACTAATTAAACAAGAAGCTTTAAAAGAAACCTGTTTACTTATAAAAACTCCAATATCATCGATAAGGTATATTATTACTAGTGAAGATTTGAACAAAAGAAAAAAACGTAGTAATTTTCAATCTCACCGTATAGACAATAGTGATCAGGACCTAATAAGAGGGAAAATATATTATCTTTATGAAAGCGGAGTTGTTCCTACCTTGGATAAACTGAAAAAGAAGCTAGACGAAGACGAAACCAATATAAATATTAGCCGTGCCACCCTCCATAAAATGGGATTTAAATACCGCAAAATGGACAAAAGACAAGTAGTAATGGAATCGCACAGATTACGCACTTGGAGATTTAATTACCTTCAAGAAATTAAAAGATATAGGTTAGAAAACAAATCCATAATTTACCTTGATGAAACATGGTTCGATACACTCGACACAGTATCCAAAGGATGGGTTAATTCCAGTCAAAATTGTCAGACGAAAGCACCTTCAAATAAAGGAAAACGCGATCTTCCGTTTCGACTTTCATCAAGTGAACACGCGTTTGGAAGCTGCTTTAGCTTTTTCGTTGGAATCGACCGCAGTGGCGCGGAAAACAAGTGATTTTGCTCGTGAAAATCGAAGGGGAACTCGCCGCCAATTAATATAGGGGTCTTTCTTCTGGGGCTAAGCGCTGTGAGTGGTTGAGGCCTAGTTTCTGATGTTGTATCATTTTACGTAGTGCACGAGGTCATCTTCCTATGGCGGAGGATAGGTTGCGCGCGCAGTGTGAGACGTCAGACTGACAGCAAGCTGGTTGTACACAATAACTGTAGCAGCTCTTGGTTAGACTACCGTTAATTGTGCATTTCATCGATTACGTTAAGAATTAGTCGGAATTTCTGGGGGCTACATAGCCCGATTATCCAGATTTTCCATAGACAAAGCCGGGAAGGCTTATGTTGCGACATCGCAGCATATGACTGGAAGGGGAGTGCTGGCTATACGGCGCTGGAATTAAAAAAGATTGGCAGCCAAAGCCATAACTTGATGATAGAATAGAATAGAATAAAGGAAAACTCATTATCATAATACACGCTGCTTAGAAGACGGATTTGTCTCAAACTGCTTGCTGTTGTCTGCAAAGAATATTAAGGATTCTAGCTTGGATTATCATGAGGATACAAGTACAGAACTTTTTAAAAACTGGTTTCAAAATTATCTTTTAAAAAATATTCCAAAGAACATTGTTATTGCACAAGCTACCACAGCCATCTGCTACACAAAGCACCAGCTTTATCAAGTTCAAAAACTAAAATCCAGAAATATTTGTTAGAAAATTATATTTATTTTGAATTCAGTTACAAAAAAGCGCAACTTTTGGAAGTCCCAAATTCATACGCAATTAAAAAACAATATGTATGTGATAATTTGGCTAAACAGGCTGGGCCTACTGTCTTACGTCTTCCTCCGTATCACTGTATGTTTAACCCCATAAAGCATTTGTGGAATCAAGTAAAATCGAAGATCAGAGCAGAAAATGTCACACCTACTTTAAGTCTTAGTGTTATAAATTTGATACAAAATGTAATTACTAACATACCAGTTAAGAGCTGGAAAAATTCAGTGCAGCACATTATTAAAACTGAGGACTTTTACATTTCTATACAAAACAACATAAATCCTATTGTAATTAATATCAATGATGACTTTGATAGTGAAACAGAATATAATTTAGATATTTAGATTAAAAATGTAATTATGGGTAGATAATATAGTTATAAATTTATTAAAACTTTGCATATATTTAATTTCTTATTGTAATTTTAAGATTATATAGTCTGTCTCAAAGTATATCGTTTTGGCTTTTGACGGATCATACCCCAATAAACCTTTAACGATTTTAGTACTTATTGTTATTGGGTAAACCCATTTGTTCAAAAGGGCAAGGGTGGGCCAGGGATTTCTTGAGTATCAACCATTAGGTATATAAATATTTTGGCTAATATTTTAGTGGCAGTGTTGAATAACCGTTTTTACTGTGCGTTTCGAAAAAGTTGTTTTACGCGAATATAACTATGTCGCGTCGAAATCATTTGTCATTAGATGCAAAACAGGTTGTGAAAAAT
This sequence comes from Listronotus oregonensis, assembly GCA_019359885.1. NCBI lineage: Eukaryota > Metazoa > Arthropoda > Insecta > Coleoptera > Curculionidae > Listronotus > Listronotus oregonensis. The sequence goes on along the minus strand of JAHBCN010001286.1, from coordinate 96,641 downwards.
GTGTATGAAACTTTAATCAGTAGAGGTCTAATTAAACAAGAAGCTTTAAAAAAACCTGTCTACGTACAAAAACTCCAATATCATCGATAAGGGATATTATTATTAGAAAAGAATTGAACAAAAGAAAAAAACGTAGTAATTTTCAATTTCACCGTATAGACAATAGTGATCAGGACCTAATAAGAAGGAAAATATATTGTCTTTCTGAAAGCGGAGTTATTCCATCCTTGGATAAACTGAAAACGAAGCTAGACAAAGACGAAACCAATATAAATATTAGCCGTGCCACCCTCCATAGAGTTGTTTGTAAAATGGGATTTAAATACCGCAAAATAGACAAAAGACAAGTAGTAATGGAATCGCATAGATTACGCACTTGGAGATTTAATTACCTTTAAGAAATTAAAAGATATAGGTTAGAAAACAGATCCATAATTTACCTTGATAAAACATGGTTCGATACACTCGACACAGTATCCAAAGGATGGGTTGATTCCAGTCAAAACTGTCAGAAAAAAGCACCTTCAAATGAAGGAAAACGCATTACCATAATACACGCTGGTTCAGAAGACGGATTTGTCCCAAACTGCTTGCTGTTGTCTGCAAAGAATATTAAGGATTCTAGCTTGGATTACCATGAGGATACAAGTGCAGAACTTTTTAAAAAATGGTTTTAAAATTATCTTATAAAAAATATTCCAAACAACACTGTTATTGTCATGGATAACGCAAGCTACCACAGCCATCTGCTACACAAACCACCAGCTTCAAGTTCAAAAACTGAAATCCAGGAATATTTGTTAGAAAATGATATTTATTTTGAATTCAGTTACAAAAAAAACACATTTTTTGGAAGTCCTAAATTCATATGCAATTAAAAAACAAATATATGTGATAATTTGGCTGAACAGGCTGCACAGGAGCATTGTAGAACCAAGTAAAATCAAAGATCAGAGCAGAAAATGTTACACCTACTTTAAGTCCCAGTGTTACAAATCTGATAAAAAATGTAAATACTAAAATACCAGTTGAGAGCTGAAAAAATTCACTACAGCACATTATAAAAATTGAGGACTCTTACATTTCTATCCAAAACAACATAACTCCTATTGTAATTAAACTCATTGATGACTCTGATAGTGAAACAGAATTAGATTTAGATATTTAGATTAAAAATGTAATTATGTATAGATAATGCAGTTATAAATTAATTAATTGCATATATTTAATTTCTTAATGTAATTTTAAGGTTATACTTACCTGAATAAACAATAAATTATAAATCTTTATATTATTAAAGTCCGTCCCTAATGTTCTGTCCTTTAATACCTACCGAACCGCAGTTTTATTGCTGTCGGCAGGTAAAATCCATAAATGAAGGCAAAAGCTAACACGGTATACTTTGAGACAAACTATAAACAATTTGTTAAATTTCTTAAACACGATCTTCTATAGTCTAGATTTGTTTAAAGGTGGCTTTATCTAATGTCGTTCAGGCCTCGTCCTTAAAAAAACGATACCTTTTTTCTAACTATTATTAAGTAATATAATGATTAGTTTATTAAACGAGATTTTGGGACAATTGTGTGTATTTATAGTATCATCAGTACAAGTAGACGAATTTTATTCATTAAGCGCAATTAAGCTGACAAAAAAGTGTATTTATTGATAAATTAAACAGTTATAATTATGTAATAAATTATAGTATATTTAATTTATTTTAAAACAATTTACGATAGCAATATCGGCAACTCTTTTGGCTAGCGTATGGAACGGGATCCGAAGCTAAGATGAACACAAGGCTTAACTCAAGGTGTTAGCATACCGTGCTGATGAGTAAATGACATCCTGTGCCTTAAACAGGTGTCTCCAACGGTGCCTCTGAGATACAGGGCGACCTCTCAGAGTATCTAGCCTTACTGCGGTAATGCGGGGCTCTACCGTGGTGGACTATTACTTCCCTAGCTCCAAACAGAAAGCAAACAAAACCGCTTTTATAGAAAAAAAGTGACAAACCGAAACGGATAAATCCGTTTCGAGATATGCCACCCACACAGACAAAGGTGCGCCGACCGAAACGGGTGAATCCATTGCGAAAGGTGCCCCTGAAGTTACTGGCGCCTGTTTCACGGGAAAGGGCTAATCAATCCCAAACCAACAGGTGCTTAGGAAGGGATCCCTGAATCCAAAGAGAAGGCGGACAGAACCGCCTTTATAGGAAAAAGGGTTCTCTGGCTTTAAACAGAAAGCGGATAGGACCGTTTTCATAGGGTAAGGCCGGAGATACGCCCTCAGAAGAAATATCTGATTCCTATAATAAGGACCTGGTAGCTAGCCACGTCACTAGACCGAGAGAGGAGGGCATGACGGACCTGATCGTCTGCTCGTTATACTCTCCAGGAGACAGGGACACCAGGACACATCAGAACACATATTGTGCTCGTGTCCGGTAGCGACAGAAGTAAGAGGAGATGTAAGAACTCTCTCTCCCAATCTAATATCGGATTCATTAGAAGTCTGATTCTATTGAGAGAAATATAAAAAGTTGTGAGCCACATTAGACCAAGCGGTCGCAGTGGAGGGTGTAAAAAGTCCACTCATTTTAAACCTAAACCTAAACCTAAAAAAGCCCGAAGAAGATTTTGTATTAAATCGCTTAAAATTGAATTTTTTACCAATCACTTCACAAGAATTAAATTAACATCAGTGTATGTGAAAAAATGGACCCACTTATAAAATACTATTATCAATAAATATTTTTTGTCCTTGTTACTACTACCATTTCTTTTTGTAACTGTTTTTGTTTCATAGTCAGTATTCTGAGTTTTTGACCTAAAATTTTTGCATCGTTTTGAGATTTTTCTTAAATTGTATGTTTCTTAGTTATAAAATGCTTATCGGTTAAAAAATCGATTTGTTTATTATGGCTATGTTGCCTCGTAGGTCTAATTTAAGTTATTGGGAAACGAATTTATAGTTAACTACTAATTAAACCTAATAACTATCATGACTAAATTTAATCAATAAAAAATTGGATAGTACACCTTATTTATTTTCGGTTAATTGTACCTATGCACTTTAAACTTGTAATTTTTTATCGGGACTTTTTCCAAAACAGTTAGTTTATACTGCAGACGTTACTTAAAAGACTGTTATCCAAGTAGCAATATCTTAAAAAAGATAAAAATTAGGTAGACGATAGAGCAGGAGATGTTTCTTCTACAATTGTAAAGTTATCATTTTAAATTTTCTTTTTTTGTCTTCTTTTCCATCAAGGGATCAAACACATATGAAAAAGACTTTAGTTTAAAGAAAAATGTACTTGAGTAAAAAAAAATCAAACATATTCTTTTTATATATTTAACTTTTATATTTTTTTCTAGTGATTAGAAGTTTTTTGATCACAGCATCATAAAGCAAAGAGGGTTGTGCAAGGTGCCAATCGCGCACAAATACCATTACTTTTACATTTTCTTAAAACCATTGCCTTTCCAGTGGTAATTTATAAGACAAAAAAAATTGAAATCGCTGGGCGATAAGTCAAGGGTATAGGGAGGATGGTCAAGTGGACACTAGCCAATTTTATCTAATTTTACGCAGGTAAGAGTTAAAGTACGTTGCCGAGCTTTGTCGTAGGAGAGAATATGGTCCCGAATTGTCAATCTTGTGCTAAGCAAACACTCGAGACCTTCACGGTGTTTAATTAGCAAAGTATGCAGTCAATCTTTGTAGAATCTTATTTTTTCTAATGCTTTCACCAGCAAGAAATTTAATTGTAATTCGCTGCACAGTAAAGGGGTGAATGTGTTGATCTAAGTTAATTACGATTGTTGATTTTTTTTTGCATTCAATATCCTAAACAATATTACTACATCGGTCTGAACCAGAAAACGACTGGTTCTTTCAGATTCAGACATCCCTAGCAATGCACTTTTGCAGCGTTGCTTTCCTAAAATTTAGGTGCTTAATTACAGAAGTCTTATTTTTATTTGATATCTAGCTACAAATTCCACTTTATTGCAGATACTATTTATAATTTATAAATACTGATTGAATTATACTAAAAAACACTTGATTCGTGACAAAACATTTTTTACGAATTTCTAGTGTATATCAGTACACTGAATTGAATTTTGAAAACAGATTTTTTCTATCGCCCGTAGACATTCTGTAACATATTCGGTATATATAATAATTTACCTTACGTTATTTTTCATACAACGCATGATCTCGAAAAAGTACGTCAGACACAATAACTTCGGGACTAAAAAATGTTACAAATAAACCACTTGTTGATCCCTTTACCTTTGCCAATTAAATTAAAATTAATGGTTTGGAACGAAACAAAAATTTCCGAGACTTAGCAAAGCAAAAATTAAAGAGGGCATATTTCTGGGTTTACCAGTATTTAATATAAAATATTTAATAATAAATATACTAAATAAAACTGAGTTACAAGCTTAAAGTATCTTTAAATCATGTGTTGTTGATTTTTTCCCTGAGGATTTGTGGGCTATAAGTGACGAGTAGAAAACGGTTTCACTAAAATATATCTGATATGAAAAACGTTATCAGGGTAGATGGAGTGTGACTTTGCGTGTTGATGAGAGCTGGACACACTTAAGGAATACTTCAAAAAGGAAATGTCGCCGTAAAATAGTATATAAATAACAAAGCTACATAAATTTATTTGAAAGTGTGTCTAGTGTAGGCCTGGGCATAAAAAGATAGTTTACTTCTTATTCACGCTTGTTTTTTGTCTTGTTAATAACGCAGGATAAATCGGTCGAATTGCTTTTGCCGGACGAGGCGAGGATTAATTTTCATTTTAAATCATTGTTAAATCACGAAAATGGCACAATCCAAAAACAATGAATACGTGGATATGTTCATCATTTATGGAGAGTGTTAATCTGCAAACGTTGCTTCGAGATTGTACGTGCAACGGTTCCCCTTGCGGGCTCATTCTGGACCCAAGTACTCGGATCATTGCAAGTCAGGTCGGTTTAAGACAAAAAAAAAGTGTGGACAACATTGCGGGAAAATCACGTTCAGCATGTCCAAGCACTACCGCCCAAAGACTTCTTGGGCGGTGACAACTTACTTAAGACAGGACCGTATTCAACACACTAAATGAATTTAAGTTTCTTATTTTTTAGTATTTTAAAAAAGTTATTTAAAAAAGTTGTTTATTTCAATGAGTTTTATATACAGTTAAACAAAAAGCGTCAACTTAGGAATTACCCTATATATATATATATATATATATATATATATATATATATATATATATATATATATATATATATATATATATATATATATATATATATATATATATATATATATATATATATATATATATATATATATATATATATATATATATATATATATATATATATATATTATATATATATATATATATATATATATATATATATATATATATATATATATATATATATATATATATATATATATATATATATATATATATATATATATATATATATATATATATATATATATATATATATATATATATATATATTATATATATATATATATATATATATATATATATATATATATATATATTATGCCAACTAAGTAAGAGGAAGAAAATGTTGCCGAGGACGGCAAATTTATAGACATTTTACTTGTTGAATAACGTTTCGATCCTAATTTTAAATCTTTTTCAGGCAGTCCAACATAACACTATTTAAGTAAAATTTAAGAGCTTAAAAACGATCCTAAATAAGGATCAAAACATGGCTAAATACGTAAAACGTTTATTATTTGACATTCTCGTTTCCACTACATTTTCTTCCTGTAGCTGTTTTTGTTCCATAGTCAGCAATCTGGGTACTTATCTTATGCAAACTTTTCGTTGTGCAGTTCGAAATGAATGGTTTCCTCGACGTATGTAACATTTCTGGGTCATAAATTATTTTACTGGGTAGAATAAGGTCGGTTATTTAGTTAATGTTGCCTAAAATGTGCTACAAATTTTCGCCCTTGGAACTCGGCTCCTATTAAACTTTTAAAACTCATTAAACGTTTGGTTGTTTAATAAATTGGATACCCCGTATTGTACTTTGCAAAATATCACTTAGTTTGACACTTATGAAAAATCAAGCTCTTGTGGTTTTGCAGGGAAACATAAACTGCCTTAACAATTAGTAAATGAAAAAAAATAACTATGACGTTATACACGCCTTCAGATGGATATATTGGTTGGTTGGCTGGTTTAAGCGGGGTTGGTTGTTTATCCATTTTTCCACTGCATCCATCCCATTGGCTAATTGTACTCCCTTTTCATGTAATAAAAGTTCGTTTTTCTTTATCAAGTGTAGTAGATGTCTACCAATATGTATATGTAGATTATGTGTACGTGCATTGCAGACATATTTTATTTAAGGCTGTTTGCTTCTCCCCGCCGCAAAGTCTGTATGTTGTTGGACCGCTATGTATGCCCATATTTTTCAAATGTTTCCCATGATGACAGTGACCTGTCAAAAGTCTAACTATTGTTCTTAACTAAGTGCGCACCAGAAGAAGGATCTTGGATGTTAGGCTCTGGGTTATTCAATTTCTAGATAAACCATCTCTTGCCAATTTATCTGCTTTCTCATTGCCTTTTATTTTCATGTGCCTAGTAACCCAAAGAAGTTCTTTCCTACTATTCCTGGCGGCAAGTTCCTTTAGGTCATTGAAGCACTCAATCGTGACTATGGAAATGTAAGACTGTTAGGGCAGCCTGACTATCTGAGAGGATGCGTATGTTCTGTTTGTGATATCCCCTTCTAACACTCTTTTATAGACAATTTAGACCACGGTTATGGAATCTGATCTCATATCCAAGAACTGTTAGAAAAAGAAAATTGCGTTTGATTCTGAAAAAAAAAATCATTTATGAGCCCTCTTTATACTTTTTATATATAATAACTTATAATAAAAATAATTAAAAATATTTAAAAAACAGTTATTACTGTTAATGATATTTCTAAGATTATTGCATTTAAAGAATACCGTTGAACAGTAAAAAAACTCACTAATGTTTCGAATGTAAATTAAAATTAATTATGTAATTAAAAATGGTCATTAAAATTCTATAAATTTTTTCGTTAAAGGGAACAACTACTAATTTTAAAAGACATTACTTTAATGAATATATTAGGTGCTGTTCCACAATAGCTTTTTTATTGTTGTTTAAATTTTAGTTTTTAAGCGAAATGTTATTAACTTTTTTTGGAATTATTTTTCTAAGCTGTGGAGCCAAAGCTGCAGTTCATTTGCGTAAGTAGAAACCAATATTAGTATAGATTATAGAGAATTAAAAAAGCGATAAGCAAACATTACCTCTTTTATTTTGATCTTATTTACCAATAAATGCTACTCTAATATTATAAGTTAACTAGATAAAACCAAATACTACTGTATGGTAATAATCTCTAAGAAAACAAATACTACTTAAGCTAGCAGAACTACACTTTATTGCTTTTTAGTTTTTCAAAAAGTTTTTAAAATCTTGGAAATATATAGATATATTTTTAATATGCTGTAAGTTTAGGCTCCTTTCCTAATTACCATACGTATTATTTAGATTTGAAAACAATAGGACCTAAAAAAACATATACGGGGTGTCCGGCAAAATGTGGGATATCCCCCACATTTTGCCGTGAGGAGGATACTCTTCTTTTTTTGACATAATTACTGAACCACCAGGTATATTACAGCTTTATTTTAATAAAATATAATACCAAATAAGACTCTTTAAGTTATAGACTGTCTCAAAGTATACCGTGTTAACTCTTGCCTTCATTTATGGATTATACCTGCCGACAGCAATAAAACTGCGGATCGGTAGGTATTAAAGGACAGAACATTAGGGACGGACTTTAATAATATAAAGATTTATAATTTATTGTTTATTTAGGTGAGTATAATTTTAAAATTACATTAAGTAATTAAATATATGCAAAGTTTTAATAAATTTATAACTATATATAATTACATTTTTAATCTAAATATCTAAATCTCATTTTGTTTCACTATCAGAGTCATCATTGAGATTAATTACAACAGGATTTATGTTGTTTTGGATAGAAATGTAAGAGTCCTCGATTTTTATAATGTGATGTAGTGAATTTTTCCAGCTCTCAACTGGTAATTACTAACAATTACATTTTTTGTCAAATTTATAACACTGGGACTTAAAGTAGGTGTAACATTTTCTGCTCTGATCTTTGATTTTACTTGGTTCCACAAATGCTCTATGGGGTTAAACATACAGTGATACGGAGGAAGCCGTAAGACAGTATGCCCAGCCTGTTCAGCTAAATTATCACATACATATTGTTTTTTAATTGCATGTGAATTTAGGACTTCCAAAAGATGCGTTTTTTTGTAACTGAATTCAAAATAAATATCATTTTCTTACAAATATTCCTGGATTTCAGTTTTTGAACTTGATGAAGCTGGTGCTTTGTGTAGCAGACGGCTGTGGTAGCTTGCGTTATCCATGACATTAACACTGTTGTTTGGAATATTTTTTAAAAGATAATTTTGAAACCAGTTTTCAAAAAGTTCTGCACTTATATCCTCATGATAATCCAAGCTAGAATTCTTAATATTCTTTGCAGACAACAGCAAGCAGTTTGGAACAAATCCGTCTTCTGAACCAGCGTGTATTATGGTAATGCGTTTTCCTTTATTTGAAGGAGCTTTCGTCTGACAGTTTTGACTGGAAACAACCCATACAAAAAACTCTTTGGAGGGTGGCACGGCTAATATTTATATTGGTTTCTTCTTCGTCTAGCTTCTTTTTCAGTTTATCCAAGGTAGGAATAACTCCGCTTTCATAAAGACAATATATTTTTCTTCTTATTAGGTCCTGATCACTATTGTCTATACGGTGAGATTGAAAATCACTACGTTTTTTTCTTTTGTTTAATTCTTCACTAATAATCATATCCCTTATCGATGATATTGGAGTTTTTTGTAAGTAGACAGGTTTCTTTTAAAGCTTCTTGTTTAATTAGAATTCTACTGATTAAAGTTTCATACACATTTTTCACAACCTGTTTTGCATCTAATGACAAATGATTTCGACGTGACATAGTTATATTCTCGTAAAACAACTTTATCGAAACGCTCAGTAAAAACGGTTATTCAACACTGCCACTAAAATATTAGCTAAAATATTTATATGCCTAATGGTTAATACTCAAGAAATACCTGGCCCACCCCTGCCCTTATGAACAAATGGGTTTACCCAATAACAATAGGTAATAAAATCGTTAAAGGTTTATTGGGGTATGGTCCGTCAAAAGCCATAACGATATACTTTGAGACAGACTATACTAGCAAAGAAAGTGTTCCTAATTACTCACAGCTACAGGGGTGGACTAGCTGTGAGATTTGTGACTCCATTTTGTTACGGGCTGTTTTGACAAGAACTTTGGACAATATTTTTTTTAAACCTTCAGCTATTGACTAAAAATTAAGTACTCTTCATTTATGTCGCTATTCTTAACCGGTTATTACATCATGTATTTGGCGTATTTCGATAAAAGATACAACTTTGTTCCTATCAAATGTACAGGGTCTTTGATTACATTTACGTGGCATCTGGAGCCTTTATTTTTAAAGATAGAAAAAAATGTTGTTTATAAAAATTTTAGTTTTTTCCATATTATCTTTTAAAATTATCAGTAAAAAAATATCGTATTAAAAAAATGGAAAAATATGGGCAACTTCAACTTTTTTAAATGAAACACCCTGTATATTATGCGCTACAACAAAAGATCTTTTTCTTCTGATTTTAAATATATATACATTGATGATATTTGGGCGACCCATTTTTGAGATATTTTAGCTTAAATTATAAATAAATCGAAAAAAAAAGTTTCATATTAGTATCAAGAAAGACATAGAAACAATAAAATTCTTATGTTGCTTAATTTGGTGAGGATTTTTTCTGGACCAATACTGTTTATTTTTGCAATTAAACATGCCTGCTATAGTGAAGAAAGACTCGTGGGTAAATAGAATTTTATTTAAAAACTATATTCTGCTGCATAAACCTAGCTATTTCCAATGCATACTCAGATCGGTCCTGCATGTTTTGTTCAGAAAGATTCTGGACGGACATAAATTTATAAGAATAAAATTTGTTAAATTTTAAGGTTAAATAAATTTTATAATCTGTTTTATTAAGTTCAGATGCCACATCCGAGATTGATATTTCAGGATTTTCTAAAATTATTAAAAGTAGTTAGTGCTAATCCAATAGAAAAAGTATAATTATTTATTCTGGAAAAGACGAGGATATCTACGTTTTCATTTCGTGCTACAGTCCTTTTCTTTATTTTGAAGTTTTTTCGTTCACTCAACTTTCTTATTATGTATTTAATGATGGTACTCGTTGTTAAGGATTTAGTAAGTGATATTCCCTTTGCACTGTTGTTTTATTATTATTGTTGCCATAAAAAAGATGCACAATAGCGATTTTTAATTTTTTTGAATAGCCCATCGACAAAAAAGCAATAAACATTATTCTTAATAGTTAAAATGATTTACTTTAACTTTTTACATTATCGAGACGTCAAATTTATTATAACGAATTGATTGTTTTCATGCTTTAATCTGAGATTTGTTTTCAATTATTTCAATTTATTAAAATATTAAATGGTCCACCCAAATATTCAATGTATATATATTTGAATTAGGAAAAAAGATCTTTGTTGTAGCTCTAATATACAGGGTGTTCCATTGAAGTGGCCTATATTTTTCCATTTTTTAATTGCGATAAAAAACATTTTTTTTCTATCTCCAAAAATAAAGGCTCCAGATGCCACGTAAATAGAATCAAAGACCCTGTACCGTATAGTAAAAAAATAACTAACCTACAATTTTAGAACTTGGGAACTTCTCCACTTTATTCTTTACTTCAAAATTATTTTACTAATTTTTAAATTTCGTGGTGAAATTATTTGTGAAATAATTTTAAATACGAAATACAAGTTTATTGGATATGCAGATATGCATCTGACGTATGATCCTGCATCTTGCAATACTTTGGAAGCCAGGAGGTTATATCACGGCAGATATCTTAATCGTACTCTTCCAGGTCGGAAAACATTTCAACGAGCTGACCCACGCCTGTAAAAAATGGTAGGCGACTCCATATAATAAGGTAATATTACCAAATTTCGATATAATTTTGGATAATTTTGGGAAAAGAAGTGCTGATGCTAGCCGGGGAAGAACAGTGCACACGCCGCAATTAAAGAAAAAATATTTTATTGCAGTAAAAGCCACTCGTTTAAGAAGCAGTTAAAAATTATCAGCCTAGTTTAATACGTCAAAAACAATAGTACATGCCTTTAAGAACAGCTATTATATTCTTATCATTTACAAAAAGTGTAGGAACTAATAACTAAAGATTTTCCCCGTGGAATGCAGTTTGCAAACTTTCTTTTGGATTTGGAACGAAATAATGTATCCTTCATTGGCACTATTCTCTTTATGGATAAAGCGGAGTTTACCAAAAACAGTATTGGTAATTTACACAACTGACATGGGCTGATGAGAATCCTCATGCAACTATTGTTTCGCATCATCAACATCAGTTCCCATCAATTATTATCTGGGAGGGAATCATTGGCAGTTTTTCGATTGGACCTTTCGTAATACCGGTACGACTGAATGGAAAACTATTTGGAGTTTCTTTTGAACGATTTTCACGATTTAGTAGAGCACTTAACACTTAAAACTTACCGAAACATGTACTACATGCACAAATGGCACAGCCTCATTTCAGCGTTGCTATTCGGGAGCACTTGAATAACATCTATCTAAACCATTGAGTAGGTAAAGGATGAACCATTGCCTGTCCTCCTTGATCTCCTGACCTAACGCCATTGGATTTCTAACCGTTGGGATACCTTAAAAATTTGGCGTATTCCACTTCTGTCTATAGTAAAAAGGAACTTCTACGAAGAATTACGTTTCATTGTAATTAAATAGGCTGGCTTATTTTGGTGGCTACAGCAGCTCTTAATTCTTCGTGCTCACGAATGTTTTAGACTTCACAAGTTAGACAGTACATTTTAATGGAAAATGTAATAAAACTTAATTACTTTCTTATTCTATTTAACTTCAATATTATACTTAATAAGCTTATAAACTAGCATTTATTTATTTTGGTGCATTGAGCGTATTATGAAATTTTTAAAAATAAAAGATCAAAAAACGTCTAAAATGGCAAAAATTTAATAAAAACAGCAAGTTTAAAGGTTTTTTTTGGTACTTGCCATTCTGATTTTTTGACCAATTCATTGTAGATGCAATAAATATACTTGGACCTACTATAAATATAACAAAAAGGCCTGAAATAAAATTTTAAATTTTTACGAATATGATAGGCGAAAAAGGCCGATTTTTACCCACCTCCTTTACTTATTCGTTTGTTTTAAAATTTATTGAAAGTATTTTTTGTTCATTTTAGCTCCTGAAATTCAGAGATGTAGCAAATCAGATCCCGAATTTAGTAAATGCATGGCAAAAAGTACAGGGGATGCTTTAATGGTTTTTAAAGATGGTAAGTAAAATTAAATTAACTAAACTTTAGATTGTAACAACAGTTAATGAAAGTTTCATAATTTTTTTCATTAAAAATTTTAAATATAAAAATATATTTTACAAGGAGCTAATACACTTTGATGATTTTATTTTCAAATTTAGATTGATAAAAAATTAAAGCTAGTGTTTATTTTTTACGTTTTGTTCTTTATATTTAGGGATCTCTTCAAACTTATGTATTCTTCCTTGAAAGACGTGCCCTTTGCGATTTTTATTTTTATGATTCACCATACATGATCTATTTTTATGGTTAAACTAGCATAAAAATAGAAACTTATCACATGCAATTATTTTTAATTAAAACATTATAAATACGTATTATGGCTTGAACACAAAAGAATTGCAAAATTATATCAATTTTTGTTTATAAGTAACATAACTTTTACAAATGTTTGTTGTTTAAAGTCGATAATTATATTTAAATTACGTTAAAAACACATAAAAAAGACAGTAGTTTATATTGTTAGTGATTATAATAGCGAGTAATTACATTTTAACATTTTAAATGCGCCAAACATTTATGTTTATTGGTAATTATACATTAATACGCTATTACGATATTTAACCTACGTTACTTCTTACAGCCCGTTTACACTTTGCGGTTTATTTACCGTTTATTTACATGTATCGGTAATTTTACCCAGTCGGTGCAAACCGAATGCTATGTTCCCACAGGACTCTTGTTTCTGAATTTCATAACCGATTTCGGGTTTTCTCGATTAAATTTAGTTTAGTTTATTAAAAAATGGACATAATATATGTTTATAATTTTGAATTTGTATCATCAAAAAAGACGTAGATCAGTTAATTGTCCAATTTAGGCGAACCTTTAAAAAATCTACTAACCGGTGTATTAATGGGTTAAAATAACAGACATAAAACCATTATTCCACAGAGCCAGTCTTATTATTAGTTTTGTGTTGATTGCCTTCATTGTATTCTTAAAAGATTAAAAATCAAACTAGAACTCACACCTATCGGTACGAAAACTATACTATATAAACACTTCAATGCCTCTACGTTGTACTCACCAATCGGTTTTCGGTGACAAGACCTAATGACAGTAACGACCGAAACGGCGAAATTGCCGTAGAGTTTTGAAGATGTACAGTGAGTTACGTACCCTTAAACCAGGTCACCGCAAATGGTAACTCAGCATTAATTTTAATATAAATTAAATCAATATTGTTAATGCAGTCAGTCTTAATAATTATTTTTATAAGCTAAATTTATGTCCGTTAGTTAATAAGTTAACTTTATAGTTGTAATTCAAAAATTCTGTGAAATAAAGTTTTTTAAAAAGTGGTTTAGTGCCCCAAGTTATTTAACTGGACGCAGTATGACAAACTGGCTCGTTTTCGGAAGTGAAGACCAAACACGCATCACCGAGCTGTTTCGACAGTTTAAAGTACCAAAAGAAACCATCCTCTTGGGAAGCAGAAATCTTCAAAGGACAAAAATCGCCCGAAGTACCTGCATACCGAGGTCGAGGCACGAAACTACCAGGATTGCGAATTCAAAACCTGTCCTAGTTTAGTCCTGGGATTCCTATCATCCGGATCTTTAGAAACGTAGCTGTAAGTCCACAGGATATGGAAATCTACTCAAGGGACAAAAATCCCCGAATCCCCCGGGCGACAACCAAAGAATAAAACCATCCCAACCTTTGGCCGCAGAAATCTTCAAAGGACAAGCATCGCCCGAAGTACCTGCATACCGAGGTCGAGGCACAAACTACCAGGATTGCGAATTCAACAACCTGTCCCTAGTTTAGTCCTGGGATTCCTAACATCGGATCCTTTAGGAAACGTAGCTGTAAGGTCCAGCAGGATATGGAAATCTACTTTCTGGTACTGTTGTAAGTGCTTATCCTTATTTCCATTCCTTTAGATAGGCATTGAATGTTTATTTTTACTTTTACAATAGGAATTTATTGATTTTTTCTCTCTTTTTCGTCTCATCTAGTCCATTTGTTATTTTAATAAATAAATATCTCAAAATTCAAAAAAAAAATATACATATGTATATAATATTTTTTAAATAAAATATCAAATATAAATTTCGCCGCTAGTTCATGTCCATAAGTGAATCACTAATTTAATAATAGATAACGATTTAAACGGTTCCTCAAGTAATACTGCTAAATTTAAAAACAAAATGGAAAAAGATCTCAGTTTACTTAGATATCAAGCTGACAATATTCTACCATTTGATGGAAACTCAAACCATCTTAACAGATTTATTAACTCATGCGAACATATGCTAACAAATTTTCAAAATTCCACAAATATTAATGACCCAATAAATACTATATTAATTGATACCATTTTAAATAAACTTCGTGGTCGCGCCGCTGATTTAATTTGTTCTAGATCTGAAATAAAAACTTGGTCTTTACTAAAAACTACATTAATTAACACATTTTCCGATCAAAGAAGCATTAAATGTCTTATTCAAGATCTAATTTCTCTTAAAATTCAAAAAAACGAAACACCACTTCAATTTGGCATGAGATTTCAAGATGCAAGAAGTATGCTTTTTTATAAACTAAATGCTTCTGTGACCGACGAAAATGAAAGAAATTTTAAAATATCACATTATGAAGATTTTGCTCTAAAAACATTTATAAACGGTCTACCATACCATTTTCAACTTATCGTTAGATTAAAAAACCCTAATAGCCTAGAAACAGCCATTTTCTTTGTACAAGAAGAGGAAAACTTTATTCATTATAGTACCGGAAAAAACCAAAATATACAACAACCGCCTTTTAGGCCGCAAACTCAAATTAACACAAGAAATATAAGCCCCAGACCAGTCTATTTTCCACCAAATAATTCATTAAACCCCAATTTTCAACAAAATTTAAATTCTAATATATTTTCTTAACAATATATACCCCAAAATTATCAAAATCAATTTAGGCCAAACTTTTCTATGCGTCCTAACATCAACCAAAATTTTAACCGTTTTAATTCCAATCAACCATTTACACCTGGGCCAACTTTTAATAATTTCTCCAGGCCAAATTTTCCAAACCCCAATATAAGACCAATATAAGGCCAAACTTTCAAAATTCAAATTCTAACACTCAATTTAATACAAGAGCTAGTACAAATAGTAGAAATCAAATTCAACCAATGGATACTAGCTCTGGTAATACAAATATTAATAGATACTCAAGCCCAAAATATACATTTGAAGAACTTTTTGCCCAGCAAATTAATTCCATTTATCACGACCAAAATGTTTCCGACAACGGAAATGACCCTCCTATAAATCATAATAACGAATTTATTAACCCAAATAATTTTTACGATTCCGCTAATTATTACAATAACGATTACTATCAAGAAACATATGATGTAAACCTAAACAGTCAATACCCTCACGTCGCAGACAACGACAACAATTCTGCTGACTATAATACTAATAGTAATTACTATACCGAACAAAATTCTACAATTACAAACGAACAAAATTTTCAAGAACTTCAAACAAACAATACGCCAACATAATATTTTTAAATAACATTAGATCCGACCTGCCTTATATATTTATTCCTGAAATTAAAGCATATTTTGTATACAATGTATAAAAAATGAAATGTTTAATATACAAACTGCACATGCAACGTCATTTCATAATGAAGTAGCAGATATTCCGTTTTTAATATTTTTAATACACAGGGAGCACATAAATTTTATTTATTTAATTTTTCAAAAAAATATGACGGCCTTATTGGCACGGACTTATTAAAAGAATTAGATGCTAAAATCGATTCACAAAATTTTAAAATATCTACGCCTAATGCCGAAATACCAATAATTCTTGAAAATTCTTTAAACACAAAAAATAATCTTCAAACTCCAGAATATAATTTTCAAAATTATTCAGTAACTATTCCTGGTCGAACCCAACAAGTTGTTAGGGTTCCTGTCAATAAAAAACATATTAACTTTGGGGGAAAAGTTGAAATGCCTAAAGCTCTAGTAAATATTTCAAACTATTTTGCTACCACGACACTTACCAATGCCAATGAGAACCCGGTTAAAATAAAAATATTTTCTCCTCTAGAAATCGAACTATTAAATCTTTGTGAAATAAATTTTGTTGAAAAAATGGAAACTGATGAGATCTTAACAGAAACTCACGATAACCTTTTAAAGGAAAATATGAAAAATTTACGTCTTGATCATTGTAATAAAGAGGAAAAGGAGGCAATTCGGAAATTATGTTTTGAATATAGGGATATATTTCATTGCGACAAAATACCACTTAGTTTTACAAACAAAATACAACACAAAATTAGGTTAACTGACGACACCCCATTTTTTCCAAATCCTATCGTTATCCAGAAGTCCATAAAAAAGAAGTAAAAGAACAAATTTCAAAAATGCTTGAACAAGGCATTATCCAACCTTCGGTTTCGCCTTGGTCCAGCCCGATTTGGATCGTTCCAAAGAAACTGGACGTGTCTGGAAAGCGCAAATGGCGTTTGGTGTGCGATTACAGAAAACTTAACGATAAATCCATTTCAGATAAATATCTCCCGAATATCTCAGACATCCTTGACAAATTGGGCAGAAGTCAGTATTTCAGCACCTTAGACCTTGCTAACGGATTTCATCAAATAGAGATGGATCCAAATGATGTCCCAAAAACCGCCTTTTCCACAGACAATGGACACTACGAATTCCGTAGAATGCCCTTCGGTCTCAAAAATGCCCCATCAACATTTCAGCGCGTAATGGATAACATCCTCCGAGGACTTCAAAACGAAATATGCGTTGTCTACCTAGACGACATAATAATCTTTAGCACTTCTTTGGAAGATTATCTATCCAGACTCCGTGAAATATTTTCCAGACTTTGCGAGTCCAATCTCAAAGTTCAAATGGACAAATGCGAATTTTTTAGAAAAGAAGTCCAATACCTAGGCCATGTTGTAACTTCACAAGGCGTAAAACCCAACCCCGACAAAATTTCCGCAATTTTAAAATTTTCAATACCAAAAAACGAAAAAGAAATAAAATCCTTCTTAGGTCTCTTAGGATATTACAGACGATTTATTAAGGACTTTGCCAAAGTAACAAAACCTATGACTATGTGTTTAAAAAAAGACAGAAAAGTCCTACACACCCCTGAATTCATTAGGTCCTTTGAACACTGCAAAAAATTGCTAGTGAACGCCCTATCCTACAGTATCCAGATTTCGAAAAACCCTTTGTCCTAATCACGATGCAAGCAATTATGCAATTGGTGCCGTTCTTTCACAGGGGAGTGTCCCTAATGACCGACCCGTAGCATATGCGAGTCGAACTCTCAATGACAGTGAATGCAAGTATTCTACTATCGAAAAAGAGTTACTCTCGATTGTTTGGGCCTGCAAATATTTCCGCCCATATCTTTTTGGACGAAGGTTCAAAATCTTTACTGATCACCGCCCTCTTGTATGGTTTTTAACTTAAAAGAGCCTAACAGTAAACTAGTCAGGTGGAGGCTCAAGCTCGAAGAATTCGACTATGAAATCATATATAAAAAGGGCCAACAAAATACAAACGCAGACGCTCTTTCCAGAATCCAAATCAACGCAGTAGAAACTGAAAGTGTTAATAATAATCCAGGTGACATTGACCATACATCGTAGATTTCCTACGGGAATACGCCGAAAATCCCATAAAAATCCCAATAAACCGACCAAATGGACGAATCCAGTCCATCGCGCAACCAGCAACGATAACGGTCCAAAATTAAAATAATCCAGGATATCACCCTTCAGCCCCCGAGAAAATTTACAAGATGACAGCTTGGCAACACCGCATTCAAGAGTAATCATAATATTTAAAGAAGGCATAACAATCTTAGAAGATATAATTAATAATAAACCTAACCAAATGTTATCTCTAAAAATCCTTATAATACCCTCGAAGTAACTCCAGAGAAATTTGAAGATATCACCCTTCAGCCCCCCGCAGAAAATTTACATGATGACAGCTTGGCAACACCGCATTCAAGTAGTAATCATAATATTTTAAATGAAGGCATAACAATCTTAGAAGATATAATTAATAATAAACCTAACCAAATGCTTATCTCTAAAAATCCTTATAATACTCTCGAAGTAACTCCAGAGAAATTTGAAAATTAAAATTCTTCTAGTCAAAGTACCACCTTCAAACAATGAACTTATATTTGAATTATTAAAAAATTATACAGTCGGGAATAAAACCTTCTATTATATTTTTAGACGACTCTATGTATTCCAAATTTAATAAATCTACTGAAACATTTTTACTCAACCGGCCTTAAATTAGTAAAATGTACAAGAATGGTAAATTCTGTCTCAGAACACAATGAAAGAATCATTCTTATAAAATATCAACACGAAGGAAAGTGTAATCATCGCGGAATTAACGAAACTGTCGAGAAACTAAAAAGAAATTATTATTGGCCTTCGATGAAATCTGACGTTACCAAATATATAAATGACTGCGAAGTGTGCCAAACTGCCAAATATTCCCGGAAAAAGCCTTACGTCCCACTCGTTCATACAGAGACGGTAGGGAAACCCTTCCAACTCTTACATATTGATATTTTTAAATTTGACAACCAAGACTTTCTGACAATCATGGACGCTTTTACTAAATTAGGTCAAGCCATCCCAGTTCAAGGCAAGACAGCAATCGAGATTGCAAATGCCTTAATCCAATATTTTTCCTTCTATGGCCTACCCGAAAAGATAACCATGGACAACGAAACTGAGTTTAAAAACGACACTGTCAAAGAACTTTTAAAATCCCATAAAATAAATATTTATTTTACTACCCCTCTACATCATGAATCCAATTCCCCAGTCGAAAGATTCCACTCGACACTTATTGAACACTTACGAATCCTCCGTCAAAAACACCACAACGAACACGTAATATCGCTGATGAACTACGCCATAATAGTTTATAATAGTTCTCTACATTCTACGACAAAATTTACCCCCTTTGAACTAACATTCGGTCATACAAACAGTCGAGACCCTTCGGATCTAATTGAGGCTACTTTTTACAACGAATACGTAAACACCCACAAAGAAAAAGTTAAAGACTTATATGATAAAGTCGCACAAAAAATTAACGAAAACAAAACTAAAATAATAGAAAAACATAATACCTTAGGCTCTGAACAAAAACAATTTTATTTAGGACAAACCGTATATAAATGTAATAACAAACGGAACAAAAAAGATGATAAGTTTAAGGGACGTTATGAAATAATTGCACTTTTAGAGCATAACAAAGCCAAATTAAAAAATAAAGCTAATAACAAAATCGAAACCATCCACATCAAAGAATTAAGAATACCGGTTGTTACAGGGTCACCACCTTCACCAAAGCCAACATTAATGTCCCCAAGTTCCATGACTTAAAAGGAAATCCTGGACTTTTACCCTAAAACTCGGCAATGCCCAAAATGTCATCGACAACTGGTCCTTTATAGAAATTTTTGATATAAGTAATATTGTAAAAGAATTTTATTCCCTTGAACAAAAATCTGAAAAATTAAAATTTACGGTACAAAACACATCTGTTATTAAGCCACAATTCTTGAACTCCTTTAATCTCGTAAATTCCTTAGAAAATAAAATAAAAACTGAAATACAACAAATCAATCCTATTCACCGACAGAAACGCGGCCTTATCAACGGTTTGGGTTCTATTATCAAATCACTGACAGGAAATTTAGACCAACAGGATGCAGAGCAATATGACAAAATAATTTCAGAACTTGCTGATAATCAACAAAAGATCAAAACTTCAGTTAAAGAACAAATTACGATTATTCAAAAAACGACACAAAATTTTGAAAACATAAGTAAAAACCTCTCTCACAATCAAAATATTCTAGAACATCAAATTAAACAAACAGAACAAATTCTTCAACAAATTGAAATAAAAAACAATAATTCATACGGTTATTTCTTGGGTCAAATACTAGTTTCTCAAATAATAAATGCCTATCAAAACATTTATGATATTTTTGAAAATTTAGAAATCGCAATCACCTTTTCAAAATTAAACACTTTTCACAATTCAATAATAAAACCAGCTGACCTTCTAGAAGAACTGATTCCCATAAACTCATATCTAACAAAAAATAAATTACCTTTTGAAGCCACTTTAGAAAACATCCTTCTTTTCGAAAAAATTCTAGAAATTAAAAGTTACACAAAAAATTCACAAATCATATTTATAATAGAAGTTCCTATTGTAGAAAGTAAAAATTACATGTTTTATCGCCTATACCCCTTACCTGTGCCAATCGGCCCTTCCAACCCAAAATTTCAAATTATTATTCCATAAAACAAATACCTTATCATAAATGAGCACTACTATGCATTATTTGAAACTAAATGCCAAGAAATTACTTTAGAAAATTTTATCTGCCGAGAAAACAATCCAATCATCATAAATGAAGAACCACCCTGCGAAATCCAGATGCTGTTATATGCCAGCCAGCCCTCAAACTGCCATCAAATCCAAACCGAGGTACATACAATAAAAATCCAAAAATCAGAACGGGAAGAATGGATACTCGTAGTTCCAGAAGAGACCGTTGCCATCCAACTTTGCAATCAGAATAAAGAAAACATCCCCCTCAAAGGCACTTACATCCTAGAACTCGACCCAAGCTGCGAAGTACATATTCAGAACCTAAAAATAAGAAGCTACCACAATTCAAAAACTAAGATTAACAACATTCACCTCCCCAAATTAATATTTGACACCAACATTAAACCAAATTATATTGATTTCCAGCCTTTTAAACTCGACTCAATAAACTTGAACGATCTAAAGACAACACAGAACTTATTGAACCTACAGAACCAGAAATTGGACGATGTCACACTGGGACCCATTCATCTTCAAAGGATTAGCATTTGGACCATCCTGCTCTACTTCCTGCTATTTTGCCTCTTTAGCTACATAGCGTATGAAAAAATAACTGCACATCTTAGGACCATCTCAGGACAAAGAACCACCACCGAACAACCAATTGTAATATAAAACCACTTCCAACCCTAGGCCTTTCTCTGCGAAGGGAGGAGTTACGTACCCTTAAACCAGGTCACCGTAAATGGTAACTCAGCATTAATTTTAATATAAATTAAAGCAATATTGTTAATGCAGTCAGTCTTGATAATTATTTTTATAAGCTAAATCTATGTCCGTTAGTTAATAAGTTAAATTTATAGTTGTTATTCAAAAATCCTGTGAAATAAAGTTTTTTAAAAAGTGGTTTAGTGCCCCAAGTTATTTAACTAGTGTGAACGTGGCCGCTTAAATAGAAGCGTCACTGCAGAATACGTTAAAAAACCGATTTGGGATATTAACCGAATCAGTGTTATGTTAACGGACTGTTACTGTGGTATACCGATTTTTATTTTTTACCTTGGGACAGTTCAGGAAGACTTAAGGATAAAGTACTAACCTACCACGGGTGCCTTATAAAAAAGTAAGTGGGAGGTTCTTAACACGAGGCTTAAAGATTTGGAAGTTTGAAGGGAAAGAACAAAGTAAGAACTTCGGAAACTCTCAAGTTGGACAGCAAGGGAATGCATGAAAGTGGCATTTCGTGTTACCTAATTAAAGCCGCTGGAAAGAAATATATTAATATATTATTGGCTGATACCTCAAAAGCCGTAAAAATACCGATGTATACATATATTTATATATATACCGGGTGTTGCTCCGTCGAGCGGGACATAGGGAATCCCATGTAAATTTTGAAGTGGTCCAATATTGGCTCCCCTAATTAGAGATAAATGCTAAAATAAGTTACGAATCTCCTATCTTCTTACGCGCCCTGTATTATTAGAAGTTTATAATAAAATACCAGAAAAATTATTTAACCTCTTACTCTCAAGTTGTCAGATCAATGTCACATCATTTTTAAATAATGAACTACTCAAATCAAGAAAAATCACTATTATAAAATGGTTTTATCAGGGAAATAGTTATCGAAGAGTAGCGGACATGTTTGCAGCCTATTTTCCCAATAGGCCAATACCGAGTAAATCGACAATAGAACGGACGATAAAAAAATTTGAAACTACAGGCACAGTAATCAATAATTGCAAATGTGAAGAAAATCGACGTGAAAATCAGAGACAAATTGTACAAAACGAGAGGGATTTAGACGTGATACTTTGTGTAGAGGAGGCCGAAGGAAACATTAGCACGAGACAACTGGAGGACATTACTGGACAAGACCACACCACAATATCTCGAATTTTAAAAAGATGTAAATACTACGCTTACAAGTACGAAAGACACCAAGAATTAAGAGACGGAGACGAAATACGACGACAGGAATTTTGCTTTGAGATGATGGAGAGGACAACACTGACAGAGGCTTTACGAAAATATTTGCACTTTTTTACATTGAACAACGAACCCAACATTCAAAATTGCCGGTACTGGAGTAACGAAAACCAAAATCGATTTGTTGAGACAAGGACTCAATATCCACAAAAAAATTAATGTTTTGGCGGAATTTTCGGCCACCATATCCTTGACCATTTTTCCTTGACCGAAATTTGAATGCGGAGTACTTTCTGGAACTTTTAGAGGAACAAATTTTGCCTGCTTTGAACAACCTTGCTCGTGAAAATCCAGAGATTTGGTATCAAATGGATGGGGTGCCCAGCACACAGTACCAGAGCTGTGCGCGAATACTTGAACAACGCATTTAATAACGACATCATAGGCCCGAACCACGCAATATCTTGGCCAGCCAGGTCTCCGGATCTTTCGCCAAACGATTTTTTTTATGGGGACATTTAAAAACTAAGCTTTATACCAATAAAAATATGAAAATTTAGACCAGCTAAGGAATGGTATTTCCGCTGAATGTGCCAGAATATCGATGTACCAACTAGCCAACGTAAGAAATGAGTTTTATAATCGTTTGGGTTATTGTCTGGCAATTAATGAAGGAATATTTGAGCATTTGATTAAATCCTGATATTTTCGCCATAATTTGATTTCTAAATGTAGACAAATTTGTTTTATTGTCTTGCGTAACTCTGAGTGCATGTGTTGGAATTAGCTGTAAACTAAAATGAAATGCGAGGATTCTTTTTGAAATTCCCGTATAAAATTGTTCAGTTTTGGCAATGACATTATAAATTAATGATCTAAATTGTCACTGATAAATCGATATGGTTTTTTTTATTATTGATTTCTAGAGTACAGGGTGCATAATGAGATACTACGTTGCAGAAGTATTTAAGCAGTTTACTCTTTACTGGTTGGTTGAAAAATGCTCAAATTTTCATTTTCGGTGGAACTTATTGTGCTCTTTAATAAATCCTTATAGCATTTTTTTCTAAAATAATTAGGGAGCCAATATTTGACTACTTCAAAATTACATGGGATTCCCTATGTCCCGCTCGGCGGAGTATATATATATATATATATATATATATATATATATATATATATTATAAATATTGTGTCCCAGAAGTAATCGGACAGAGCAACACATATTAATTCTGATTTGAAAACAAGCGCAGGTCAATGCAGATATCTCTTTCACAAGACCTCAAACTTATTTGGATTGGGGCGCCAATCCAAATATGCCTCGAAAGAAAGTCATGTCGCTGTCGCGAAAAAATCTGCCAATGCTCATCTCTTGCATTTGAAGCGGCCAAATTATGCAGAACAATGTTTAATCTTATCGGCGTTCTTTGAGAATAACTTAAACTGGCACATTACATCCATAGCCTCGGCAGCTTCAAAAAAAGGATTCCTCTTCTGAGCCAGAAAATATTTCTCTTCTTCCAATTTGACACTCTGTATGTATCCCAAATCAGACCCTTTAGAATATTGTTCTCATGTCTGGGGAATGGCGTCCCCTACAACACTTAGCATTCTGGACTCCATTTAAAGAAGAGCCGTTCTCTTATTAATGATCCAACGCTCACAAAAAGGCTTCCTCTTCTTGCCCACTGTCGCTCTTCTGTATTTATTATCACGGTTTCTGCTCAGAGGAATTGACCAGTATAATTCCTTCTCTGGCATCTCCCAAGAGAGCAACACGTAGTGCAACTTTTTGCATCCTTTTACAGTTTAGTTAGAGAGGCCTCGAACTTCCCGCTTTCTTCGTTTCTTTATCCCTAGAGTGTCAAAACTATGGAAACTGCTGACCGCAGAAGTTTTTTCTTCTCCTCCCAATCTCCAAATATTTAAGTCCCGTGTGAACAAACTCCCTCTCACCACACTTAAGACACCCACAGTACGTTAGTACTTAGGCATCAGCCTTCGTGGACTGTCCCAAGATAAAAAAAAATATTTCTTTGGTCGAAATAATGCAATTAACGTAAACTTGTCTTATTCCAAAGTTGATAATAACTGAGATACAGGGTGTCAAACTTTTAACTTTGTTTTCGTTTTTTCGTAATAATTTCTTCACTAAAAGGCATAGCGGTACAAAATTGGGAATTTAGGGGTTCTTTGAGGCGGAAAATTCAAATTCGTCCTCGTAGAGGGCGCCAGCAATGGCCTACCCCACTTGTTTTAGATGGAATAACTTTTCTTAAGTTTAGTATATTGATCTGTTTATTAAAGAAGTTACTATAATTCCCTCTCTGTCAAAAATGTATACTTCATTTAGGTTTTCCTATGGAAAAGAGTTTTGGCCAATTTTTTTCAAACTTTACAAAGAAATAGTTTTCACGGACACAAAACCCAAAATTCCCTCCAAAATCAGCCTTAAAGGCAACTGGGGATTTGGAGACCTTTAAGGATGATCTAAGGGTGGTTAGAGGGGTTTTCGGGTTTTGTGCCCGTGGAGACTTTTGATCAGCTTGTTGAAAACTATTACTTTGTAAAGTTTGAAAATAATGGGCCGAAACCCATTTCTCATAGGAAAATTAAAGTGCGTTTATCTCGAAAA
This sequence comes from Listronotus oregonensis, assembly GCA_019359885.1. Lineage (NCBI taxonomy): Eukaryota > Metazoa > Arthropoda > Insecta > Coleoptera > Curculionidae > Listronotus > Listronotus oregonensis. The sequence continues at coordinate 71,036 of JAHBCN010001286.1, read as the reverse complement.
GAGTTGCTCCTAGAGACCTAAATGAAATATACAGTTTTGACGCAGAGGAAATTGTAGTAACCTCTTTTTTAATAAATAGATCAATATACTAAACCCAAAAAAGCTATGTCATCTAAAACAAGTGGAGTAGGCCATAGCTGGCGCCCTCTACTAGCAACATCAAAAGCATGGACAAATTTAAATTTTTCTCCTTTAAAAACCCCTAAGTCCCCAATTTTGTACAGCCAACAAAGCATGCAAGAAATGGCTAATTTTTCAGGAAATTGCAGCAACAATAATAAAATAAATTTGTAGTCATAAAAGCACTCCCCAATCACTAACAATTAAAAAATACCTACTACCTTTCAGTTTAAATACCACATTTAGTTTTTAATAATATTTAAATAAGCTCGATAGCTTAAAAATGCAGTATAGGCAAAAATGTTGCAAGAACGATTTCTGGCAACATTTTGGCCTTTACTGTTTTTATAGTGACTTAATAGAAATAAATGTAAAATTGAATGAAACAAAAACAACACATCTTTAAAGTACTATGCAAATACTTTTAAACGTGATAGGGCCCTTGGTTTGCAAATTTTTACAATTTATACTGGACATTGTATCCTAAGATCTTCTGTTATAATGTTGACAAACTTTGGCTTCAATATTATATCAAAGGAAACACTGTTGGTAGACATCCACTTCAGTTGCGTGGTCCTAAATTAGGATGTTTATTATAGTAAAAAAATATTTATAAGCTTATTTAAAAAAGTAGGTAGAGTAGACCTTGACCAACGAATTTATTGTAATATTATTAGACCGATCTTATAACAAGGTTACACAGAGCCAAAAAAGTTATCACCCAGTGGTATTCATATTTAATCAGCCATTGAAAACACCACTATCGAATTTTAATTGTGAAATATTAACGCAGGAAATATATTTAAAACTAACCCTAAGAGAGCATGTTAATAATTATTTATAATTTTAAATAGTTTAAACTTACTTTAAAGTAATTGAATTATCTTGAAGTGATTAGGTTCGCCTAAGTAACTAAATTAATCTAAAGTAATTAAATTACTTAAAAGTAACTTACACGCTTTAAATGAGTCTAATTAAAGTAATTGAATTACTAATTTAAATAAAACAAGGACAATAACGATTACTTTTAAAAAATATATTTAGGTACCAATTATTACTAAGTCAGCAAAAAATTCTATTGAATTCAAGGAAATTAAATTAAATTTATTTTACAAACTCTTTTGTTTTAATTACTTGACAGTTATAATTTGTATGAAACGACAACGTGCCTCATTGTCAATTTATGTTAACATTTCTTTATTTAGTAATCTTAACGGAATGTATATTAATTTATTTAATATTTTTATATAACAGGTTCTAAAGAACTAGGTATTCAAAAATTAAATCCTGAAATAAAAACATTAGAAATTGAAGCAGAACCAGGAAAATCTGTCAACCTTAAACAAAACTATGAAAATGTAAAGATGCATGGCCTAATTTCTACCAAAGTTGTAAACTTTAGGTATGTATTGTAATTTTATTATCTTGGCAATAAAAAAAATAAATTTTAAAGGACATGGCACACATAACATGGAATTCTGGCTTTTGAACGACTTTTTTTAAATTTTGGTATATTGTTTCTTAGATCAATAGAAACATCTTTTAAATGGGACATTTTTGTGCGGATGGCCCAAAAAAATCACTGAGAAGTTTAGTCTTAACTGTATATTAATTCCAATATAAACGCATAAAAAGAGTGAAATTTTGTCTAAATCCAACGGAATAATATTTTATTTATTTGTTTAAAGTAAAAATATTTTGATTTATTCTTTAAGACATACAGAGTGGTCCAGAATAGAATAAATAATGTGGATTATGCCAACTAAAATGTTAATATCGTGATATACTTGTATATATTTTCGAAATTTATATATTTCTGACAGTTTATTAAGGTAAATTTAAGTTTAAATCTTTTATTTTATTGTCCTAAATATAAAGGGATATTTAGAATTAAGGGTTTGTTTTTGATTTGTTCTTCGAGATATTTTATGACATATAAAAAGGTACGTAGCTTTAAAATCTGCACATTTTTCTGGCAAATTTTTAACGGTGGTATAATAAAATTAGGCTACTCATAACTAAAATAATTTTCGTGTACACCTACAGGGTGAAGTATCTAGGTGGTTTTATTTACCATGTCTCCTGGATTTACCTATATTTTCAGGGTAAGTCGTTTTAAAATTGTTTGCCGCGCAAAAAATTGTTGGTGTAAAATTACTTATTATTAATTTAATATTGTTAATTAAATTACCTATTAATTAATATAATTATTAGCTTAAAATTGCAAATACGCAAAAAAGCTCGCTTTTTTGACTTGGAGCACAAGAAACTGGCAGAAAAGTAAAAATTCTGAAGAATTATACAAGTTTATCATAAAATTAACAAATTAACTGGCACAATTATGTTATTATTTTGATACTGGATCACCCTATGTGTGTTAAATAGCAAATTTCTTAACTCTAAGCAAGTATGTAAATTATTTTCTTGTTGGATTTAAATGATAAGTCAGATTTTTAGGTGTTTAAATTAGTATTAAGGAACTAATTTATCGTTTTTTTTTTTTGGAATTTTGGGTTACTTTTCCTCTAAAGTTGTTTTTTTATTTTTTTCATTTTAAATTTTAATATATTTTTTTATACTGCAGCATGACAGATGATGGGAAAACATGTAAATGGCAATCGGAAGTAATGACACCACAAACAAGAATGGAAGCCGACTATAAATTAACAGGGCAAATTATGGTGTTTCCAATAAATGGAAATGGCAAATGTAACGTAACTCTAAGTAAGTTTTATTTAATCAAGGATACATTTTTGTAAAGGTCTTAAAGCTCTACAAGAAAAACCACAAATAAAATAAAAAAATACAAAACCAGCTATATTAGTACAATAACAACATTGACATGTACAGAATTATTCATTTTAAAGAAAACAGGGCTTTATTTTTGAACTTCCCTGTACTTTTACGATTATAGCCATGTCGTGTATTTTTTTCCGTATAATTCAATAATCCAATCAGAAAAACATTTGAAACAAAAACAAAAGAGTTACATCACGAGTGACGTATTTTTTAAATGGAATACCCCGTATATTTTTATATCAATAGGTAGATATTTTTACGAGGAATTCGGCGATATAGGGATTACTGGGTTTATTTCCTGCGGTTCTGCTGCAATTGTCTAAAAACTGCATGATACTATAAGGATAGTTTCACCTGAAAAAAACCTGGCTGCCACATGTCACAGGTTCTTATTTGTCAAATTCAAGAATTTTAAAAATAAGTTTATTACTTTTTGGAGTAGTTTTATAATGAGGTTTTCATTAGAAGAACGGCTTTAAATTATATTATATGCTAAAAATGATATGATATATCTATTTCTAAACCAAGCAGCAAAATTACAATAAACGGAAAAAATTAAAATACAATACGAGGTAAAATATGGTGGTAATAAGAACACATATAACAAAAAATTATAATATTACTAATAATTTAAATGTTCTATAACCCCTTCTTAGCCTTTCTAAGCTCGCCGATATTATTTGACTGAAATCGCCAAACTGGAAAAACGCCATATGTGTGCAAAACCAGTCAAGTTAAGCTAAAGTCACAAAGAGCTACTTTTGCTGCAGTACGTCATCCGAAACAGCGCAGCATAAGGGTACCATTCAGTTCAAACTTTTGCATCTGCAGTACCTGTTTGCTTTTCGGGAATAAATAATAAATGCCATTTATAAATCAGCCATTTTTATTATTAGATCGCCTGAAACAAAAAAAGAGGAAACTTACCAAAAATCCCAAAAAATCTAAACACCTACCTCTGTTTCGGTGGCAAGTAGGTCACCGTTATCCAGATAAACCTATAAGAAAATAGAACTTTGCCCACATTAGCGTATCCTTTTTTTTTTTATTAAAGATATCACTTTGTCCAATAAATATTTAAAGTCCACCGTTGACATTTGTAAAACGTTTTTGTTAAGCATGCTATTTTGCGTAATCCCCTCAAAAAATTGTTCTTTATTTTACAACAATTACTATTTTTTAAGCTACTATTTTTTTTAAATTTCTAACGCCCATATTTTGTTAAAATTTCTCAAAGCGATAATTTTTCGTAGTTTCTATATTTTATACACACCTTCCAAGTCAAAATATATCGAGAAATACTGCACGCAGGTTTTAAATTAAAGTCGCATCATAAAAAAACATGTGTGTCTAGATATTATCGCAATTTTTTAAAGTCGTCACTTAAGAGATACAGGGGAAAATTAATAAATTGTTAATTTCTGAATGGCCCTACATTTTCTTGTTGAAAAAATATACAGAAAAATATTTTTACAAAGGTGATTTATTATGATTGTTGGAAAATCTGCCGTTTTCTATACGGTACAGGTATACGGGGTCAGGTAAAAGTTATCGGATCCTAACTCATGTTTTTAAATGAAACACCCTGTATATTTTAATTTAAAAATATAGCATACTAAATTATCTTTTTAAAAATATAACACACCATAAATGAGATTGGTTTTCTATTTGATTAATTTAAATTTTATTACTTTAAACCACAAAGAAAAAGAAACAAAGGCAATTATTCTAAAAACAAAACTGTGTTGACATTGAGGCTGGAAAGATTTTTGACATCCAATGAATATTTTCCCTGTGTTATTAATATAACCAATATTTGCACCGTGGTGATGATGGGAGAAGATTGGAATTTTGTCACTGGTTTTTAAATAAATCTATCGAGGATATTCTTCTCACAAAAAAAATGGTCAGATGAATGTCGAATAGCAAGTTGCGGTATTCTTAACCGGCATAATGAAATACATTGAAACTGGACTTTCATTTCGACTTTCATCAAGTGAGAGATCGTGGAAATCGACCGCAGTGGCGCGGAATACCGTGTTTTTGCTCGTGAAAATCGAAGGGGAACTCGCCGCCAATTAATATAGGGGTATTTCTTTTGGTGCTAAGCGCTGTGACTGGTTTAAGTCCTAGTTTCTAATGCCTTTACATTTCACGTGGTGCACGAGGTTATCTTCCTATGGCGGAGAATCGGTTGCGCGCGCGGTGTGAGACGTCAGACTGACAGCAAGCTGGTTGTACACAATACCAGTAGAAGTTCTTGGTTGAATCACCGATTAAGGTGTAATTTCGGAATTTTTGGGGACTGCAAAGCTCGACATCTAGATTTTTCATGGACAAAGCCTGGAAAAGCTTATGTTGCGACATCGCAACAAATGACTGGTAGGGGAGTGTTGTGTAAACGGCGCTGAAATTAAATCCTCACATGGTACGACCTGTTCGTCAACAAGGTCGATTTGGGCTAAATGTAATTTGTTTTTTATTCAAAGTGGTAAATTGCTGTTTTAAAGAAAATTAAAATGCAGTTAGATATCTGTATGTACTCTAATTAAACCTTTTTGATATTCTTAATGATGTTTCTTTAAATAAAGTAATATAAATCTATTTTCAACAAGATGGCGTCCCTACTCATAACGCTCTTTAAATGGGAAAGTATTTAAATGGTCACTTTAAAAATCGTCGAATAGGAACACATAATTCTATAAGATGGCCACCACGATCTTTGGATCTAACATCACCAGATTTTTTTCTTTAGCGAGTGTTGGAAGATAAACCTAAGAAAGAAGTTACCGACAACAACTTTATCAAAAAATTTATGAGGCATTTGCAGAAATAAAATCATTACACATTATGAATGCCTTAAAACCCGTTCGAAATGGATGTCAACAGTGCATTGAAAAGAACGTAGAAGCTTTCGAACATTTACGATGAATCCCGTTATTTTTTCCTTGAATGAATGAATCTTTTATTTTGTTTGAAAAGTTATATAGTTTTTTAATTTACTTTCTTGTGCCAACTATTTCTTCCACTATTTGTATAGTTTGTCTCAAAGTATACCGTCTTAGCTTTTGCCTTCATTTATGAATTATACCTGCCGACAACAATAAAACTGCGGATCAGTAGGTATTAATGGATAGAACATTATGGACGGACTCTAATAATATAAAGAATTATAGTTTATTTAGGTAGGTAAAATCTTAAAATTACTTTAAGAAATTAAATATGTGCAAAGTTTTAATAAATTTATAACTATATTATCTATACATAATTACATTTGTAATCTAAATATCTAAATCTAATTCTGTTTCATTATCAGAGACATCATTGAGATTAATTACGATAGGATGTATGTTGTTTTGTATAGAAATGTAAGAGTCCTCAATTTTTTATAATGTGCTGTACTGAATTTTTCCAGCCCTTAACTGGTATGTTAGTAATTACATTTTTTATCAAATTCATAACACTGAGACTTAAAGTAGGTGTAACATTTTCTGCTCTGATTTTTGATTTTACTTGGTTCCACAAATGCTTTATGGGGTTAAACATACAGTGATACGGAGGAAGACTTAAGACAGTAAGCCCAGCCTATTCAGCCAAATTATCACATACATATTGTTTTCTAATTGCATATGGTTTAAGGACTTACAAAAGTTGCGCCTTTTTGTAACTAAATTTAAAATAAATATCATTTTCTAACAAATATTCCTGGATTTTAGTTTTTGAACTTGATGAAGCTGGTGCTTTGTGTAGCAGACGGCTGTGGTAGCTTGCGTTATCCATGACAATAACCCTGTTGTTTGGAATAATTTTTAAAAAATAATTTTGAAACCAGTTTTCAAAAAGTTCTGCACTCGTATCCTTATGATAATCCAAGCCAGAATCCTTAATATTCTTTGCAGACAACAGCAAGCAGTTTGGGACAAATCCGTCTTCTGAACCAACGTGTATTATGGTAATGCGTTTTCCTTTATTTGAAGGTGCTTTCGTCTGACAGTTTTGAGTTTAATCAACCTATCCTTTAAATAATGTGTCGTGTGTATCGAACCATGTTTCATCAAGGTAAACTATGGATCTGTTTTCTAACTCATATATTTTAATTTCTTGAAGGTAATTAAATCTTCAAGTGCGTAATCTGTGCAATTCCATTACTACTTATCTTTTGTCTATTTTGCGGTTTTTAAATTCCATTTTACTGACAACTCTATGGAGGTTTGCACGGCTAATATTTATATTGGTTTCGTCTTCGTCTAGCTTCTTTTTCAGTTTATCCAAGGTAGGAACAACTAGGCTTTCATAAAGACAATCTATTTTCCTTCTTATTAGGTCTCGATCACATTGGCGTGGTGAGATTGATAATCACTGAGTTTTTTCTTTTGTTCAATTCTTCACTAATAATAATATCCCTTATCGATGATATTGGAGTTTTTGTAAGTAGACAGGTTTTTTTTAAAGCCTCTTGTTAAATTAGACCTCTACTGATTAAAGTTTCATACACATTTTTCACAACCTGTTTTGCATCTAACGACAAATGATTTCTACGCGACATAGTTATATTCTCGCAAAACAACTTTTTCGAAACGCACAGTAAAAACGGTTATTCAACACTACCACTTACATATTAGCCTAAATATTTATATACCCAATGGTCAATACTCAAGAAAAACCTGGCCCACCCCTGCCATTATGAAATAATGGGTTTACCCAATAACAATTGGTAATAAAATCGTTAAAGGTGTACTGGGGTATTGTCCATCAAAATATGTCAAAAAAATATATTGTGTAATGTCTTTGCAGCTACAATGTCAAAATAGTTTTGTTTTTAGGATATTAGGTTTTGTTTCAAAGCTTATTGTGGTTTATTTAAAAAGATTAAATAAATCGTATAGAAAACCAATATTAAAGATGGTGCGTTATAAGTTTAAAAAATTGAATTAAATATGTTATCCTTTTAGATTATATTATACAGGGTGTTTTTTAATAAGGTTAGGTCCGATAACTTTTTTACCTGACCCTGTATACTTTTTCTGAAAAAAAAGAGATTATTTAACAATTATTATTAAAAAACTAAATTTTATATTTAATCCTTTTATTCATTTTTTCTTTATTTTTTAGCTGGTATTGTTAACCATCATTACGCCGATTGTGAACATTACATGAAAAAAGGAAAATCACATCTACGATTAAAAAACTATTCCATAAAAATGAGTGTAAAGGGATGCGATTTTAAGTTCACAAATCTTTTCCCTGGAAATGAACAAATTGCTAATGAATTAGACAAAACTATTAATGAGAATTCCTTACAGATATTTGACGAGGTTAAGCCTGGGTTTGAGCAAATTTTAGCCCAATTGCATGAGACTGCAGCTAACAACATTTTTTCGAGAATTCCGGAAGACGAATTATTCTTGCCTTAAACTATATGATATAGTTTTTAATTATTTTGTAATATATCCTAAAAAATACATTAAATAATATATTTTATCTAGAGTTATTATTGTACGGGGTGTCCAAATAAGAAGGGACGCCGGCTGTATCTCAAAAAATCTTTATTGCATAGCGTTAGGGAAAAAACATTTTTTGTAAAAGTGGTCAAGAGAAATAGCTAGAAATTATTTTTAAGTTTCTAAAATGGCCGCTAGGGGGCGTAACTGCAATCTTGAACCTAAAAAAGTGATGTTTTTGTGGATTTTGCTATATTAACTTAACAAAAAAATACCTGATCTTTAAAGTCGATCCTAATTTGAACCTTTTTTTGTTTGACAATTTTTGCTGTATCTCTAAAAATAAAGTAGTGGAAGGTATTTGAAGGTTTTTGTAAAAAACACTCTGTATCTTTTAAACGACTAGGTCGATTTTAACAAGCTTAGGATAGTTGAAAAGAGCTTTTCTTGGGTTATAAATTTTATAATATTTGAAGTTTAGTTAGTTTCACATGTCGCCGATAATTTTAATTTTTTTTTATAAAAAAGTAGCTAAATGATGCTTAAACAAGCTCGCGAAAATCGTAGCTCGATATCTTGTTCCTTACCTAAAATTTAAGCCAAAGAAAATTTTATACGAAAATATCTCAAAAACTATATAGCAAAAGCTACAAGAAATTTTATAAAACATAAATTATGTATTTTAACAAAACCTTTAATTTGGGTTATATAATTTTTTGCCTTCATGTAATACTTCACGAGTTATATTCAATAAATCGAATTTTCAGGATTTTTTTAAGGTACACCCTGGAATTCGATTATTTTTATTACAACTCGTTAAATATTGCATTTGGACGAAAATATTATGTGACCTTAATTAAAGGTTCCGTAAAAATACATAATTAATGTCCTATAAAATTTCTTGTAGGTTTTACAGTTTTTGAGATATTGACGTATACAATTTTCTTTGGCCTAAATTTTAGGTAAGGAACAAGATATCGAGATACGGTTTTCGCGAGCTTGTTTAGGCATTATTTAGCTACTTTTTCATGAAAAAAAAATATACTTATGCATTTAATTTTTTTGAGAAAATTAGCCATTTCTGTCGGAATATCGAAAAAAGCCCTCTAATGGCGACATGTGAAGCGGTTAGGTGCTACTGGAGTTTTGGGGGTCGCTGATTACGATTTTAACCTCGGTTAACCTTCATCTTGTCAGGTTTAAGGTAATTTAAAAGTCAAGTAAAAAAACGTCGGAAAAATTTGGAAAAATTCATGCATATGTTTTTAAGGTAGTATCCGGTAGTAGTAGTATAGTAGTAAGTAGTAGTAGTATGCATGTGTTTTTGAATCGAATTCGGCGTTTATTTACACTTTGGATTTATTCTAGAGACCATCAAAGGTCATTTAAAGGTCATTTTGTAGTGTGTTTGGGAACAATTTTTAGTACTATTCAAAAATCTTAAAAAAAAATCGTTAGTAAGTTTTCGGGGTCGGCGAATCCAAATCTGGGGTCAGTTAACCTCTATCACGTCAGATTTAAGATCATTTGAAGGCCAAGTTAAAGAAACACCATCTGAAAAAACCCTAGTAGCACCTTAACGTTTCCGATGTACCCGTAGATCAAATGTTGACCTGTGTATTTTTTATGCGTGGTTCAATATTATTGGGTCCTTATCTTACGAACTTTAACCAGTCCAGCTGTCAAACTAACTAATTTTTTTTGGGATTTCGTGTCAGGCGCCTTGCAGGCTTGATCATGGCTTTTTGTGTGGAGTGGTAGTGCGCATGATGTAAAATTCTTAAAATTGCCATCCTTTTTAAATAACAAAATATATTCATTAACCATATAAATAATTAATATATTTTTTTAATAAATAATTTAGTTGAAAATTTTAATGGTTTCTTTTTTTAATTTTCTCTAAATTATGTAAATGTTGGTTGGTTGGTTTTTATTGCAGAACTGGGTCCAATTTTCTTTTAAAACATGTTATTAAATCTTGTACGTTCTAAATTTGTCCAACCATACTCAAACTCTTGAAAAGTACAAAAATAGTTAATCACACTGAATAAAAAAATAAAAAGCACACCAATAACTGAACACAATATTTCAAACCGAGTAAAAAATGTATTGGCTCAATTAAAATAGACCTTGTTTTCCAAATCATAAATCTAAAGGTTAAAGTTTTGGTAAAAAAAGTTCTTGATAATAGGGTGAGAGTATTTTAAAAATTTAAATATTAGAGTGTGATTAAAATTACCGTCATAAAATAACCAATTAGTTTTAAATGACACTGAAAAACACATGAATGGATTTTCAAAATCGCCCAATCACTACTGCTGATATTTTGGACTTGGTTACCTGTATAAAAGTTCTTAAGTTTACAATATACGTAAAACCTCTTTCTTTATTTATTTAAAAACAAACTCCTTAATATACTTTCTCGGAAAAATTTAGTTTTGGCGTAATTACCGTTTTGAAATTTGACTTCGGACCAGAACGACTGGTTACAACACTAGGGAGGCGCGTGTGCCCAGCTTCATCACATTTATTACATTTCTTGTTTTTGTAGATTTACCCCGGTTTTTCGTAAATTACGGTAGACATCCTATTTTGGTAATTTATTGGGTTTTTAGCTTTTTGTTATGATCCGATAATAGATATAGGGATCTGAAACTAGATCCTAGGGTAGCAAACTTGCTCACTTCATGCACTTTAACAAATAGTATGCCAGTTATACTAAAGAGTTCTGACATATGGTAATTTTATTAAGGGATAAGGATGGAACATTGTAATATCAAAACATTATAGGCTATTGACTATGTCAAAAAATAGAGGTAAAAGGAACTTAATCAGATCATAAAATATGGAAAAATCATGTAGTGCTATCATTTTAAGAAGTGCATTTTTGATATAGGGGTGGATCTATCCACTTTTTCGTTTTTTAATTTCTAACTCAAATTCTATGCACTTTTTGTATACCTATAATTAAAGAAAAGTTTTTTAAAATTAAATTTACTATTAAAATGTTATATACTTAAACAAAAAACAATGACATATACATTTAAAAAACGAAGCAAAAAATAACTAAAAAAAATATTTTTATTTTATAAATTCTGACCCATAACATTTATTCACGTTAGCTTAGGTATAAATATTGCTTCTTAGAAAAAGAAGCTGTTATCTTGTTCTTTAAAACCGTTTTTGGTAAAAGTTTTTGGGATTTGTAGTAACCGAGATATATTTTTTTAAATTTGACTACTCATGTTTTTTTTTCTAATTTTTTATGTTTTTCTTCCAATTGTGTCTTTTTCCTTGTGGATTTTGATATAGACAATATGGCGTGACAAGGAAAGCCTATTTTACGATTTTTTAAACGGTGTCTGGGTAAATTGTGTAGAAATAATAATAACCAAAATGACTTTTTAAAGTTAGGGAAGTATTCCATATTCTGTGATGTTGTATAGTATAAAGTAAAACACTGTCTTTCACCACATAGGTTGTTTAATTGACAAGTCATAGACCTGAAGAAAAAAGGGACATATTTCTGTCATAGAGATGGTCATTATCAGCCTAAATACCTTATAAGAAAGATGTACAAATGCCAACTTTTACAAAAAAAAGTTGACAAATTTCAAAAGAGTCCATTTTCGAATTGTTTTTCTTACTTTGATTTTTATGTTAAAATAAAACAATAGTTTATCATCTTCTCATGGAATAGTTGGCTTTTTGTACATCTTTCTTATAAGTTACGTTATATTTAAGCTAATGATGACCATCTCTATAGCAGAAACAGGTCGCTCTCTCTGTATGACTCGTCAATAAAATAACTGATATGGTTAAAGAGAGTGTTTTATTTCAGTCCATACAACACCACGGAATATTGACTATTTCCCCAACTTTAAAATGTCATATCTTGTTTTTATTAATTCTACATACATTGCCCAGACACCGTTTTAAAAGTCGTAAAATAAGCTTTCTTTGTTATGTCATATTGTGTCTACCAAAAACCACAGAAAAAAAGTTTTAGGGCAAAGTCTGAAGAAAAATTAATAATTAAAAATTAGAAAAAAAAATCATAAGAAAAACCAACTTTGAAAAATCGTATCTCGGTTACTACAAATCCAGAGTTATACCAAAAACCGTTTTTCGTACTAAATTTTCATAGAGAAAAGTTATAGATCAAAATTTAAAAAATAAAAAATGATTTTTTTAAATTTGTTTTGCTTCGTTTCTAATTTTTTACATTGCGATATAAAATTTAATTTTAAAAAACTTTTGTTTTAATCTTTGTGTACAAAAAGTACATATAGAAACCCCAAAATGGTAGCACTCCGAATTTTTCGTATTTTAGGATCAATTAAATGTATTAAACAATAAAACTCCCTTAACGTTGTATAGTAGAGAAAACGAAGAAATGCCTGAGGGATTTTTTGTGCAGTAAGATGGATTTGAATGGGGTTTTTTGAATTTGATTCGTATGAACGTCTACAAACTTTGTGAGCAAATTTAATTCATGGGAAATGAAAAACCGCCCTTGTACAAGAAAAAAATGGTATTTTCGAAATGCAGTTAAAAGTTTGCAATTACAAAAAATTTATAACAAGGTAAATAAGGATGAATATGGGCCTAAATTTGTTACTCGGGAATTTTCGAGGTTGCTGAACACGAATATGATATTATCAAGGGCCTACGAAGTACCTGGTGCGCGCTTAGGTTGGCGTAAAAGTCGTCTTCTGGAGTTTTATGACAATTTCGCCTAATATCAACCCAATTTTGTTACTCTGGAGGTTTTCGAGGTCGCTGAACACGAATATGACATTGACAAGGACCTGCGAAATACCTGGTGCGCGCTAAGAATTGTGTAAACGTCGTCTTCTAGAGTTTTACGACAAATCCTCCTAATATCAGCCCAATTTCTGTACCCAAGAGGTTTTTGTTGTTGCCAAACACGAATATGACATTAGCAAGGGCCTGCGGAGACCTGATGCGCGCTAAGGAAGGTGTAAACGTCGTCTTCTGTAGTTTTACGACAAATCCTACTAATACAAGCCCAATTTTGTTACTGGGGGTTATCGAGGTCGCTGAAAACAAATATAATAGTGACAAGGGCCTGCGGAGTACCTGGTGCGCGCTAAGAATGGTGTAAACGTCGTCTTCTGGAGTCTTGTGACAATTTATCCTAATATTAGCACAATTTTTTTATTCAAGGAGTTTTTGTGAGCGTTAAACACGAATCTGATATGGATAAGGGTCTGCGGAGTTCTTGGTGGGCCCTTCGTCTTCTGGAGTTTTATTACCAATCCTACTAATATTAGCCCATTTTATATGATAATTTCATATTCGTGTTCAGCGACCTCGAAAACCCCCGAGTAACAAATTCGGGCTTATTTCCATAATTATTTACCTAGTAATAATTTTTTTGTTATTGCAAACTTTTAAATGCATTTCGAAAATAACATTTTTCTATTGTACAAAGGCAGGTTTTCATTACCCATTAATTAAATTTGTTCACAAAGTTTGTAGATGTTCATACAAATCGAATGCAAAAAACCGCATTCAAATCCATCTTACTGCACAAAAACTCCCTCGTAAAGCCTATTTTTGTGCTACATTTCCTCGACTAGTAGTTCCTTTTTATAGTACACAGTCAATAGCCCACATCTCTTATTTTGAGAAACAAATGCGGTGTCAGCCCTAATGGAATGTAAAATGTAAAAGATTTTTTTTCAGTTTTTAATCGAATTTAACCTGCCTGTCGAAATAAATTTAAAAAAATGTATCTTTAATATTATTCGCCCAAATGGGTTTGAAGAAGATTAAGAATCAAGTTTATTCTAGATTTAGGTTGATGTTAAGACTATTATAATCTATGTATTATACATGTAAGTTCGTGTTTTAAAAAATTAATCTTTAATATTGTACAGGGTTATCCATTATATTTTGACACCCACCTACAGCCTTTATTATGGCCGACAGAAAAAAACTTGAAATACAAAAGTTTTAAGGTTGAAAATGAACCACCAAAAAAATCAACCAACTGTATATTTGTTAATGGAACACCCTGTATATTGTTAGATAAAATAAAAAACTTTTTTTTTCCTGACTTTAAAAATATATAGTTTATTGATATTTGGTTAAGCCGTTTTTGAAATATTTATGTTTTAAATTATCGTCGGCCACATTTCGCGGTAGATCGTCAAGTATGCCTTGATACAAAGTGTAGCGGCTTCGTTGCAATTGTTTTAACAATGATAGTTATGACAACTATAACCGCCATTTTTCTTTCACGTACTTGTCATTTCAAAATAAAAGCATAGTGCGTAGACCAAAAACTTCTTAAAATGGGTTATTCTGAGGAAGAAAAACGTCAAATAATAAAATTATTTTACTCAAACGGTAATAATGCGGCAAGAGTTAGAATCGAATATCGACAAATATATCAGCGAAGAAGTCCATCAATAAATACTATTAAAAATATAATTAAACATAATTGTCATAACTACCATTGTTTTTATCAAGGCATTCTTGACTATCTACTGTGAAATATGGCCGTCATCCCCTAACTGACAGATAATTTAAAACATAAATATTTCAAAAACGGCTTAACCAAATGTCAATAAACTATATATTTTTGAAGTCAGAAATAAAAGATTTTTCATTTTATCTAACAACATACAGGGTGTTCCATTAACAAATTTATAGTTGGTTGATTTTTGACAGTTTTGCGATGTTCATTTTTTTGATCCGAATAAAAAAACTGGTGGTTCCACCTTAAAACTTTTGTATTTAAAGTTTTTTTCTATCGGCCATAATAAAGGCTATAGTTGGGTGTCAAAATATAATGGATAACCCTGTACAATAACGTTAATAGTCTTTTGGTAAATTCTAATTTTAAATATGCGGTAGATTCTCTAAATAAAATGCAGCAACGCCCTATGTATCCGTATTGCCCTTTTCCTCCTGCACATATTTTTTGGTGCTTTATAATGTCAGGCGGTATTTAAATCCCCAAATGTTGTTTTGACGCGGACGTTTAATATTTTAGTTTGAAATGGTGATGGCTATATTTTAAAATTTATTTATTATAAAAAGTATTTATTAAGAGTTTTATACAAAGGGTACAAAGGATATTTTTAGGCTATGAAAAATGTGAAAGAGGCCTAAACCCAAGTTCTTTAAAGAAATACATAAACCAGGAAAAAAAATTCCCACAAGAAACAAGATAGATACTTTTTTGGTAATAAATAATATAGACTTTAAAATTAAACAATATTTTTATTGATAATATCACTAAGTCTGCATTTATAAATTACATCATAATAATTTTATTCTGGGGTATAAAAAATATATAAGCCTTAGATTTAATATTTTAGCTTATACATAATTAACTAATAAGTAAAAATATTTTTAAACCTTAAAAAACTTTCTTTGTATGAGAAAATTTTATTAAAATAGTTTTGGCTTTAGCTACTCTGAAGGTGTGAGCTCATTTATAGAAAGTATGAATAATTTTGTCTTTAACAAAATCATTAACTTTTCATTTAAATAAGATCGTACTATGCTCCCTTTAGAGTGGTACTGCTGGATCATGGACCCTTTTTTTTGAGGTTTAAATATACTTGTTTAAAACTAACAATGTTGACTGGTTTTTGCTATATTCTAATGTTCAACTTGAAAAAACAATTTTTAATGTTTTCATATATATTTTAGTTTTCAAATACTATTTTACTATCTAATGCTTCAGCTAGTATCAAGTACAAAAATATTCACATCTAATATTGTGTGAAACAAGTCACTCATTTTAAAAACGGGAGCTACCAATATTTTTTGTAGTAAATCACAAAAGAGACAAATAAAACAGTTTATCAGCTATAAGTTATATTTAAATAAAACTTAAAGATCCGTTAAATTTAAATGCAATGTTGCAGTAATTAATTTTGAAATAACACTGATAAACACAGGATTGCGGCAGAACAATTTTTAGAGCTTCCTTATATATTTTAATACTCTAAAATACTAAAATCAAATATGTAAACAGCAGTTTTTCATCAGCAATAGATGTTTTGCAATATGCATATTTATAATTTACATTAGGTTCATATGTACAGAAAGAGGTACCACAAGGTTAGGCACTAATTCCAGGACTTAAAAATGTTACTAATTAACCACTAGTTAAATCCAAAAAGGTATTACTGCCCCTCCTCCCCTGTACAATAAATCGGAAAAAAATAAAAGCAATAAATCGAAATGGAACAGGATTCTTGTATATGAATTGAATACCTGGCGAAGCCAAAATTAAATAGGTTGTATTTGTGATTCCATAAATACGAAAAATAATGAAAGATCAAATGCTTAACAGAGAGTTTATGTAAGTAACCTTATAAGGGTCTACTTGCAATAATTCTCTAAAAATATGCTAAATAAATTGCGAGCTCAAATTGCCTAAACTCAGTTGATACAGGTTTTCTTAGAAATGTAAAAACTGACCATTATAAAGACACTGTAAGTAAATTATTTACCACTTATAAATAAATAGAACATATCATGTATCTCAAAATTTAGTTTTTTGCATTTCATTCCCAAAAAATTTAAAAAAGGAGCTTTCAAAGACATTTCTACCATAAAAAAGCCCTGTGAAGACAAATGAAATATCCTTTTTGCTGATTATTGCTGTACATTGTTAAGGAGTACTCAAAAAATGAAAAATCACCATAAATATCTAGAAAAAAAATTTGGGGTATAGTTGGATTAGTTATAAAATACATCTATGGTTTATTTTAGTAAAAAAAAATGTTTAGCACAAATAATACTATGGGTGATGAAAAAAATCTAATACCATTTGCAGCTCTTTCGATAAGTTTTACATATTAATCAACTCATTTTGTCCATGTCACAAAAAAGTTTAATGTATGTTTATACTAGTATTGGATTTATATTTGGGGTAAAGTATTGAAGTAATCATAAATAAAATTTTACCATCAGTTTTGTTTACAACATACCAATCATGAGTAACTTGTTAACATATATTATATATTCTTAATATTAGACGTGTTTGTGCAGTCTATTAAAATTGTCTAATTTCTAAATTATGATTTATTCCAAGAAAATTTCACTCATAGGAACTTTTGGCAAGACTCGGTTAGCTAAGTTTAAGAAAATTTGAGCAAAACTCTTTTCATATCCTTCTTTAACATCGTTAAAGACTTCCTCGCTACTTTCATTAAGAACCTAAAAAAAAGGAAATAAATATATAGATAATAAGTTTTTTAAGAAATATACTAAGCTTTGGATCTCTTATTACTTTTATAAGTATATGGTAGATTTATGACGCTGACGTTCTAATTAATAGTCCAGTAAATGAAAGGACAAAGCTGTAAATAAATCTGTACAGTTTTCCCTTGTCGCGCAATTCTTGGGTCTTCGGTGATGCTTTGGAGCACAAAAAGGTTTATTAACATTAACAGGAGGGAAAGGGCTGAAAATGGCTTCTCAAGGCCCGAAAAATGGGCTTCATGTTAATATCTACCAAAATATGGGAATTGAAGAATTTTTGTTTTAACAAAAAATGAAGATCGTCCTGTTCTACAAAAATAGTTCTTATAATTTTTTTCTAAAAATTGATAGTTTTCGAGATAACGCGACCCAAAAGTCCCCTCATTTCAGCTGCCGCTCTACCGCTAGAATGCCGCTATCTTCATGGATTCACTTATAAGCTGTCGGACGAATTGTTGTTGATATTTTTTGAAAAAATAGTTTGTTATTAACATTCCTTTTTTATAATGAGACCTTAGGAAGTGTTCAATGATTTTATAAAATTTCCTTCACCATCTTTTTTGCGTTTTGATAAAAAATTGTTTTGCCCATCTGCATTTTGAGCCGTTTCCGGAGTTCTAAAAAATCTGTATGTTATGGATTTTTCGACGGCGGTTTTTGCGAAAAATATTGGTGTTGCGCAAAAAATGGTAGAGACTATTTTTTTAGATTTTGAGGCGGTCTTCATTTTTTGTTTAAACAAAAATTCTCTAATTCGCATATTTTGGCAGATATTCGCGGGAAACTCATTTTTAGGACTTTGGGGGCCATTTTCAGCAGGTTCCCACGTCGGAATCGTGATAAACTTTTTCTCGCTCAAAAGCATCCGCGAAGACCTAAGAATTGCGCCACAAATGAAAACTGTACAGATTTATTTACAGCTTTGGGTACTTTCAGGTCTTCAGTTACTGAAATATAATTCATAACCATAATAAACCCATTATTCTGTCATGGTCGATGAAATAAATATGAATCTATATTTTTATATTATTTAAAATAACTATCTATCATGATAGTACAAATAAAAGTTGTATGTCATATTTTTGCAAACTTACGTTATTTATATTATCTCCTAACTCCTTTTGTCCATTAAAGAGATTATCAAATTTAAAGATAACTTTTTTTGGGTTCATTGTTACAGTAAAATCTACAGCTTTCATGTAGGTTTTTCCTTTTCTTTCGACGGTTTCCCAAGTCAAAACGTGGTTTATTTCCATGTCAACTGAAAATAAGTAATAATACAATTAAAGTAATTTCCGTATACTTAGCTTTCGAACCAGTCAGATTAAAAATAGGGTAAATATGATGTCACCGACAATTTTTTTACATGACATTCCCGTATACTACTTTGTTTGATAAAATAAAATAAATTTCATAATAAAAATTTTACTTATGTTACAAATATAAAAGGTAGAGGGAAAGAGAAATAACTCATAGGGGAGACGAATTTAAAAAGTGTCCAGCTGTAAGCAGTAAATAGGTGGCGCTGCATGGGCAAATGATATGGCATGAAAATAGCAGTTGTTGACATATTGAAGTTTGCCAAGATAGAAAATTGATTATGTGCGGCACGTGACATCCAAATGTCATTTCATCGTTCGTGGATCAACAACAATAATGCCATACCGGGGGACGAAATGAGTAACCCTTATTCAAGCAAGCAACAACGGTCATTTATAGTATTTAGTTAGCGGTTTTCTATTTTATTTTATGGTTAGCGACCTTAAATCTTTTTATAATATATTTGCGAGCTTTTTCGTGGATGTGTTTTATTTCCCGGTTAATATTTTACTTGAATTTTTCCTTAAAAGTGGGTTTATTTCTTTAAGGTAAGGTTTTTACTGCCTTATTGTGCCTTGACTGATTTAAAACACCGATATTTATTGTATGATACTTTATAACTAAGCAAAAAGTCATTTTGATACAATTTTAAAGCCTTTTTTACCACAAAGATTAAATGGTGTTTGACAGGTTTGACACAAAACACGAAAAAAGTTTTTGCACTGTAGTCAGGTCTGTCCATTGTAAATATAACCTAATGATAAGTTGTCAAAAAGTGAAAAAAGTGTGAGTTTGTTATCGACAGTGTAGAACTAGGTGTTTAGTATGAATCCTGGTGTTAACTACTTTTCACTTAATTACTCTAACTCTCAAAGTAGTAAAGTTAGATGCATTTTTACTACAAGACCTGAATTTGTTTGTTTATAAACATAACCATAAAGCCATTTTTTAATTTCTGAAATAAGTCTAAAACGCGTTTGGTATAAAAATCATATACGGAACTTGCTTACACTTAGTTCCACTTTTTATTCATACACTTTCCTCCTCCGTCCTACACGGTACTTGATAATGATAGTAAGTTAATCTAATATTAACAAATATGCATTAAAGAGGTTAGAAAAGTTAATTATAAGTTAGCATTAAAAATTAAAATCAAATAAAAAACTTGACTTGATATTTATCCTATTAGCAAGAAAAAAGAGTAACGTTTAATTTAAATCTTTTACTTATATATGTTAAAAAATAAAAAAAATACACATAAAAATAAATTCAAACACATAAGAGACCACAAAAAGAAAATGGCTAAAAGAAAAATTTAGGGATAAAAACATAAAATGGAAGATGTTTTAAAGTGTATATGTTACGTTTAATATAATAAAGTAGTTATTATGTATATTCACCGGTGAACGTAAAAAATAATAAAAAAACTGAACGAAAACTAACCAAAACTAACAACCTTGGTGCGTTCTGGTTAAAACTAATAATTTTAACCATAACATATATAAGTCAAATAGCGATGTCCTGTGAGTATGAATTTCAGACCACAGAAAGAGTTGTTATAAAAATAAAAAAGATTTCATTAATGATTCATATTTGATAATTAAATAAAAAGCTGTCTCTTCTGGTATTCTTAAAAATAAAATAAAGTTAAAAAACACACATGATTTTCTCAACTAGAGGTTATTTGCTAAGCATTATTGGACCTCTTTAGTAAGTAGTTGTAAAACCAGATGTTATAGATCAAATAAAAATCTGAGATATCCTTTTGACCATTATTAGTTATACCATTGAAAAATAAAAATCGTAAAAATAAGCATTCTTCATTATTACTTTAAATAACTAGTTAATAGAAGCTACAGTAATAGCAAAAAAAATTTAATTTTACAAGTTCTAATCGATGTAGAAATAGGCTTTCCTTAAAACAAAAGTTGATTGGTTGGAACTTTTTTTATAAATATCTCTCTGAATTTTATTTTAATATATTTTAAGATTTACATTTTTTTCTTTGTGATAATTGCGTATTTTTTTACTAGGTCATTTTAGTTTACGAGTCATAACATTGAATAAATATTTGCAAAATGTTTGATGTAAAAATATGACTGTCCATAACTTTAAGTATACTTAAATTGCAGAAATATTTAGTACCATAATTTTTTTACCAGAATTATGTCAAGGTAATTTTATAACTAACTATTTATGTTTTTAATAGCAAAAAATCTGGTTATATATTTAAACAATGCTGCTTAAAATTTGCTGAATGTAAATTTAAAAATTAGACATACTATATTGACTTAGGAAAAGTCTAAGATTTATTACTTTAAATGGTCATTGCGTATTTATATTATTTGTTAATAATATGGACGACCATAAAAATACAAATAAAAATTATATTTAAAAGTTTGGGTAAGTCTTAAATATTAGGATTCTAAGATAATTTCTTCCTTACAAGTATTTAATGGACATGTGTCACAGTTAAGATTTGTGTTTTATAGGAAAACCCTTAACCAAATACGGACCTATACATAACTAGAGCCAGCAGATTATTAGAGATTAAATTGTGGCAAATTTGCTTATATAAAATTAATAAAAGTAGTATCTTATATTTTTCAAATATACTTACGTAGAGTGACATTGCATGGACCATCTCCAACAATGGGTAAAAGTAGCACTCTTCCGTTCATGGAATAGTCGGCCTGAAGTCTCAGATCAGGATTTAATGACGTAGCCGTAAGTTTACGATTTTCAAAGTCGACACTAAAATAAAGATGTAATTTAATTTAATATGTGTTGATGATAATAGAAACTGTCTGTTAAAATTACTAATGTTTAAAGCTAAACCATCTTGCTGTGCTTCATTTACGTTAAGTAATAGAATTAAGACATTCAGGCATTATTCTTATCAGATTTGGTTTAGTGTGTTTATCTTACTCTCTAAAATATTTTTTTTCTTTCTCATTAAACACAACAACTGGAAGGCAGCCCCTATGCAACCTATTCATCGGAATCCAAAACTCCTCTTTCCCATAATAGATCTTTTAGTTGTTATCAAAGTGATGGAAAACCAAGCCGCCATTAAGACAATCAGCTCTTATAAGATTAGTTCTAAACTGCTACAGGACCAACGAACTCAAGGACTAGAATTAACGCCACGCCAGTTTGTAGGCAGGGTGTTTGGTATAGTGATCTGTTGCCAGATCTCAAAAATCAAAATCGGGAAATTATCTTGATAATGTAATAAAATTATTTAAAAATATTGGTTTTTGTGTTAATATAGGCAACATCGATTTAAATATAAACATTTATTGGAACTGTCATTCCAAAATTCGATTGCACCGGCCACATGGTTTATTTGGTCAGCTGGGCACTTCGATGTCATTTTATCTCTTTCTAGCAGGTAGTATTATTCAAAAACACGTTTTGTAAACTAACTTGATCAACAGCAATCGAATCGAGCATCTAAAGTGAATGACATAGGTATCTTTTCTGTCACTTCAGATAATAAACAAAAATGGGTTTGTGGCTTTAAAAATATTTTTTAAAAGTAAAGAATCACCGATTTATAAAAATGTGATTTATGGTACAATGCCATAAACATTGAAAAAGTTATTGTTTCCGGAGTGATGTTATTTAGTGTGTTTAATCAAGGTTGCTATTCAGTGTGTTTACAAGAACTATCCCGCCTTGCCCCCCTGAATATGTTTATGCCAAACAAGGTTTGTTTACTTTATTTCTATCCAAGAATTCGTTGTACAGGACTGTATAACTGTCCTTGAGAAGGTAGGTGCTTCCAAAAAACTTACTATTGCCTGGGCACCAGTCGCAGGGCAATAGTAGGTTCCTAGCCCTACTGTGGGATTCCGTCATACCAAGTTAGATCATCTATTAGATCGTGGATCATGAGAAAAACTTAGGATTAGTGGATAAAAACCTAACGACAACAACCGGCGAAAAAATTCATAAAGAAATACTTGCCTGAATTCACACGGGTTCTTCAAGGAGGGCTTGCATAGAAAGCTCTAAGCATATGGAGGATCCACAATAAACCTGTGCGGTTGCAGTAATGGAAAAATTTATCAATATCCAAATTTTAGAATAAACAGAAAGTTTGAATTCCATCACAAAAGATTCACAATGGAGCATTTGTTTTACATAACCAAAAAAGTCCCTTTAGTTTCTTGGCAAAGTCCAGATCGTAGCTTTAATATAATATTTTTTTTAATAATGTATTGTAATCAAGAACAAAAAAGAATTACAAATATGCTCTTATTTAAATCTCGGAGATATCAACACTCGATTAGGCAGGAAAGCTATACGAAATCCGATTTAGAGGTGACCTTTACCCATCTGTTCTTAGGATGAAAACTATTTTGTATCAAATATAATATAAATAATAATATCTTAATAAAGTATCGCTGATGAGTTGCCTAAAAAATGATGGTCAATAACATGATAAATTTTAGGTACCTAAATAAAAATACAAACATTTTTTATCATGTACCGTATTATAAAACAGGGTTGTTTTGTTTATTTAAATATGAACTGGAACTTTAAGAAAAAGGACAATCGAATACTTTGTTTAAAATTGTTGGGTAAATAATTAAAATAAAGACAATGGATGTTCAAAATTCTTTTAGTGTTGGTAATAAATCATTGTCCACCACATTTAAATCTATTAAATTATATCCCAATAATTTTTTAAGATGTACCGGTATCACAACTAATTTTTTGTTTATACTTAATACAGCTTGATATATATATTTTTTTTAATTTACCACTTTTTCCATATGTTACTTACTTGGCTTTAAGTACTTTGACATTAGTAAGTCCGTATAATTTTACATTTTTAAAGTGTTGAGCCACATTCACAGGCCCTTTTCCTTCACCAATATAAAGTTCAGGGATATCCAGAGGATCAAACGTCGTAAGTCCTAACTCAGGTGTGGCTAAAATTAAAAAAAAATGTTTAAAATACTATTATATATAATAATAAAATTATAAAATACAATTATGAAATACATATTACTTGTTTTTTTTTTATTAGAAGCACAAAAACTAAAAGGAAATATTTACAATATGTAAGAGGATATTTTTTCCATAATAAAAAAGGTAAAAGTAGTTGTTAAATACTAGATTAAATTCCAGTTTTTTAAAAGAAACGTAACGAGATATTGTTTTGAGTGTCCGATTTTTAAATAAAGCTTTTAAGATTGTCGTTCAGTTTTGCCCTCTCCATTTTGAGTTTTTGATTGATATTTCTGGTATATTTGCTTTTTAATAAAATCTTACCAAACACAACTCTTCTAAACTTAAACACTTACCTTTTAAAACCAAACAAAAAATTATTTATACTCTTATAAAGCCGATAAACAAAATATGGCAATTATTTTAAAATTATTGCCATTTTTCTTTTGTAAGATTTCTTAATTTATTTGCTTAATTGTAAAAAATGCGTGTTCAAGGAAGAAAAAGCGCTATTTGTTTGGATTTTAGGCTAAAATAAAATCCTTTTAAAATATTATTTAAAAAGTAAAATGGCAAAGGTGGAACTAAACCACAATCATAATTCAAATTTAATTTAATTTTCCAAATTGTATTTATTTATTTGTTCAATGAAAAACAAGAAATTCCTTCACCCGGATATAAAGTGTTATAATATAAAATAACCATAATCTAATTACATTTTAAATATGGAATTCTGATAATCACTTAAACATTTTGATAGTTCTGACATTGGGAAGTTTCCAATATCTAATTAGATATTTATTAAACTAGCATGTAAGATTTTATTAAGTTTAAATATTTCCATTAATTGATTAGTTATCTAAAAAATGTGAATAAAATTTAAAATTAATCAGCAAACTTTTAATATTTAATAACCTCTTTGTAAAAGATATTAGGTTTCAACAGCTGGAAATTAATAAGGCAAGTTAAAAAAATTGATCTAATTGTTGCAGGATGGAACTGCATAATTACCAAATGTATTAAAATAAAACACTTTTGGTTTACAAAATATTACTTATACATACGTTTAACATATGTTTCACTAACCATGTAGCTTCTTAAAAGTACTGATTTAGATTAATATAAAAAAATTACATTTAGAAATTATTATTTTTTCTGTTTCAATGGTTTTTTTGCTGTTAGGCCGGCGTCGATTGAAGGTGCTTTCTGGTTGTCAGTATGTGAGGTAGTTCGCATACTGTCAACCAGGAAGCAACTTCTGAAGATGCCAACCGCTCGTGTTCGCGAAACGTCAAGTCAACCAGACAATCGACGCCGACCTAACAGCCCAAAAACCATTGAAACATATGACAATAGCCGCGAAAGCCATTCACAGTTTATTATTTTTTTTTGTTTTACTTTAAATAGTCAAAGGATATTTGGGAGTTAAGTTTTATCTATAACATCTCTTTTAAAAATTAATTACTAAAACTGTAAAATATTAAAGAGTTATTAACCATTAGTTGATTATTCGAAATATACTATGTATTTTTAATTTTAATAATTATTAAAAATTTTAAAAATGCAGTTTTTTACTGTTTAAGACAAATATATGATTTTGTATGTCACTGAAGGTGGACTATGTTTTATCCAATGTGAAGCGTAGGTAAAATCAATTTATTTTAATAAAAGCTCTATCCATGCTTTTAAATTATTTGCTTAAATGTTATCCTTTTTTGACTCTGTAGATTTAGGGACATGATCTACAGTTTAATTTGTATACGCCTGATTTTATCCCGTTCTATCTTTGTTCTTTTTGGGCGTTTTTTTAATTATTCGATAAGTATGCCATTTTTATATTCTTTTTTTCTTAAACTAAGGTCACTTTTTTGTGGGTTTATTGATTTAAGTAAAGGATTTGAACTAAGTGTTATTTTAATGATGATAGAAAAAAAGGTTCAAATGACACTTTTAAAGAACGCTAGCTAGGTAATTGTCTGTATTCCAGTAAAAATGTTAAAATCATTTGCACATTCTTGAAAATTTTCAAAAATTAAAATTAGAAAAAAAAGGAAATGTGTTATAGTAATAATCTAAAGAATATCATATTGTTTTTTTGTGACAGGTTTCCCCTTTAAATATCTTTTGCCAAAAATATAAACGAAATATATTTAATAAGAGTATTAATTTTTTTGTTTAAAAAAATGTATTAAACATTTTAATATTTACGTTTAAATAAAACTCCTAAAAAAAGGTATTTATTATATTATATAGTGAGTATAAAAGACTAAAAAGATGGACAGTGACATTAAAAGATTATTGATCCATAGCTTGGGATTGCATACGGTTTAGCAATCTTTTATCCATGTATGTAGACGCAAGCAATACAACCATAAAAATAATTTATTACAGTTACAACTCATTCTACATATGAGATTCAAGGTTTTTGTTTTTGAACTTGGCTTATACTTATTTCATTATTTTATTAGGTAATAGTTTAATAGCCAATAAAGGTTTTTTTAATAATTGATGTAGGTTTCTTTATAAGAACAGCTAATGTGCAATTTGTAATACTTAATTTTTAGTGAAAAGATGACCCAAAAACGTTTTAACATTTTTTTTAATGGACACGCTTATTGTTAAATAGGAAAATTAATATTTTAAATATATCGCTTTAAAGAAAATACCTTATAGAACAAGAAAAAAATTAAAAAGTTTATTATCTTATGTCTTAAAAATAATTTGGTATAAATTAATATGACCTTATAAGGTTACTATTTAACATTATTTAAAAAATATTGGTAGTTTTAGTGAAGGGAATTATATATTTAATAAAACCAATTTAACCCCATTTTCTTTATTAAGGAATTTAATTCATTGTTTATAATGGTTTATGAAATTTTAAAGCTTTCCATACAAGTAAGCTGCATCAGGTTGATATTGACCCATCCAGATTAAATTAGGTTATAAATTATGTACCACTTAAAAATATCGAGAATATTTGTAAAAACAAATTGTTTTCTTATTAAGAGAAAGACAATAAAACATCCCCAATCACTGGTAAAGATTTATTTGACAATTTACCTATACTTATAACAGCTAATAATGTCTAAAACCTACTACTTTTGCTTCTGTAGCCGGTTGTAAATTATTATACCTTATTATAACATATTGGTCCTTTAAAATTTTAATTTATTGAAACGTGACTAAAGGTGATATTTGTGCAGGATATTAAAAAACCCTCATTATTATTATTTTTACCAAAGGCCTAAAATATCACTTTAATTCCCGCTGCTAAAAGTTGATGTACGACTGAAATTCTCAACCGCTGTGTTCACACATCGTCGTTGTGGTTGGGCCCAGTAGTATCTTTTGGAACATGCGCTAGAGTTGCTGGTTATCGTCAACTCTTGTTGCCACCGTATGGAACGGGATCCGAAGCTAAGATGAACACAAGGCTTTAACTTAAGGTGTTAGCATACCGTGCTGATGAGTGAATGACATCATGTGCCTTAACTGAGATACAGGGCGACCTCTTAGAGTATCTAGCCTTATTGCGGTAATGCGGGGCTCTGCCGTGGTGGACTATTACTCTCCTAGCTCCAAACAGAAGGCGGACACCCGCTTTCATAGGAAAAAAGTGACAAAGGTGCGCTGATCGAAACGGATAAATCCGTTTCGACAGGTGCCACTCAAGGTCACAAGCAGACAAAGGTGCGCCGACCGAAACGGGTGAATCCGTTTGGTAGGGTGCCCCTGAAGTCACCGGCGCCTGTTTCACGGGAAAGGGCTAATCTATCCCAAACAAACAGGTGCTTAGGAAGGGTTCCCTGAATCCAAACAGAAGGCGGACAGAACCGCCTTTATAGGAAAAAAGGTTCCCTGGCTTTAAACAGAAAGCGGATAGGACCGTTTTCATAGGATAAGGTCGGAGATGCGGCCTCAGAAAGAACATCTGGTGTCTGTAACAAGGACCTGGTAGCTACCCACGTCACTAGACCGGGAGAGGAGGGCATGATGGATCTAATCGTCTGCTCGTCATACTCTCCAGGGGACAGGGACACCAGAACACATTGTGCTCGTGTCCGGTAGCGACACGAGTAAGAGAAGATGTAAGAACTCTCTCCCAATCTGGTATCGGATTCATTAGAAGTCCGATCCTATTGGGAGAAATATAAAAAGGTGTGAGCCACAATAGACCGAGCGGTCGCAGTGGAGGGCGTAAAAAGTCCACTCACTTTAAACCTACCTACCTACCTACCTACCTACGACTGAAATTAATGACTTTTCGGTAGTTATTTTTTCTTTATTTTTGTTAACACTTGTATATCAGAATCTTTTGCTGATGCTCGTGTCAACCTTAAGTTAAATTGATTAAACAACTTTAAGTTACCAAAGAAATAATTACTTGTGGTGTCAACAAAGTTGTCAAAAAAGTGGCTTTTTGAATTTGACTTATAAGCCGAAATAATCTAGAAATGAAAGAAGCTGCAAAGAAAATCTGACTACAGTTGTTGTCAGAAAAGTCAAGACCAATTTATAAAAAGGCATGCACTGATTGCATGAGATGGTGCAAATTACGAACGGTTCATTCCATAACAGAAATTGCGTTACTGGTATCCCTCTTTCCGTGCGCTCATACAAAAATCCATCCATGGAAACTGTTCATAACAACGATTTATTTATTAATGACATATTTTATTTTCTGTCAGTGAAATTTATGCCATTTTCAAAAAATGAATTCAGATTTGGAAGAAAATCCGGATATTCCCGATATTATATTACAACAAGCGGCAGAAGTGAGTGCAGATTTATTACCAGGGAAATCCAGATTAAGATATGAAACACACAACGACCGAAAAAGAATCAAAATTGGGTGTGACGATATTCTCTTAGTTTATTTTTCTGAAAAAGCCAAATCTATGAAGTCATCCACCTTATGGAGTCGATTCTCCATGTTAAAGAGTTGTTTGGTAATAAAAGAAAATACTCACAACCAATATCCAAAAACTAACGCTTTTTTAAAACGACAAGCTGTAGAATATCACCAAAGAAATCCAAGGTTCTTACATCAGAACAAGTAACCAAATTTTTATGTAAAGCTTCAGATGGACAATATCTACTAGCAAAAGTAATTTTCGTGTTTGGCATCTTCGGCGCATGCCGCAGAGATGATTTAATACGTTTAAGTTTAGACGATGTGGAAGATAATGGGCGTTTCCTTGTCGTGTTCTTACGAGATGGAAAAACTCACAGGTCAAGAAGTTTTACCATTACCAATGAAAATTGCAAATTCAATTCCTATACACTTTACCGTAAATACGCAGATCTGCGCCCTAAAAATATGGAGAGCAGAAGATTATTTGTTGCATACCGAAACCAAAGATGTTACGCTCAACATGTTGGGTGCCACACTATCAGTGGTATTCCAAAACTTGTTGCAAAATACTTGAAACTAAAAAATCACGAAGAATATACCGGACATGGGCTAAGGCGTTCTTCGGCTAACATGTTGGTAGAAAGCGGCGGTGATTTGCTCACTTTGAAAAGACACGGAGAATGGCTTTCTTCCAATGTAGCAGAAACATATATAGAGGAGTGCATACAAAGAAAAATTGAAGTATTCCAAAAGTTGTTTAGGCCTTGTAATTTGGAAGCTACAAAATCTGTAACAGTCAATCAAGAGAACCAAAACATACACGAACACTCCGCTTCAACATCTTTAGTTCAACAAAAAGAAATACAAAAGGGATTGAGCTTTAACAATAATACGAATTGTACAATAAATATTAGCATTAATCATAACGGTTCCGTCCAAAATTAATTTTCTTAGATTTAATTAGCTTGTATTTTTTTTTGTTAATTTGTTTTACTGTTTTAAAAATAAAAATAAATAATCGCAATTTCCTTAAATCATTTTTTGCAATGTTTTTTGTTTATGTTGTTTTCAGGTACCTAAGTATAATAAAAAATACCGTTCATTACACGTCCAGAAATGGATTTTTCCGTTCTTGCATGACTTCCCGTGTTCGGCTGCGCCTCACACGAGAATTTGTCACGCGCGCACGGAAAAATCGTCATTTCCGTACTGGTAATGAAATATACTATTGCAAGTGCATCAGATGAAAAGAATTTGTTGCCCAAGGTTGTTTTTAGCTTCGGAATCGCAGGAGTCTGTATAAGAAACGACTTGACCAATTTAAGGGCTGATGATGTCACCGATTAACATTTATATATTTTGGTAAAACTTTCTAACACAAAAACTAAAAGTTCAAGAACCTTTACTGTAGTAAATCATGATAATAAAAAAAATCTTACTTTCTTGTCAATAATAAGGAAATATATTGCAAGCAAAAGCTGCTAAAAGTAACTGCTTTTTTCTATCCTACAGAAAAGGTAAATGTTCTACATAGCCTGTTAAAGAAAATAGTATTGGATCATTACCAAGTGTGGTTGTAAAGTTTTGAAATTTGCCTAATTCAGAGTGCTATACCGGACATTGTTTTCGGAGATCCTCCACAACATTATTAGCTAACTCTGGAAGCGATTTATTGGCTGAAAAGCGCCATGGAGGTTGGCGCTCCTCGACTGTGACCAAGAGTTATATTAAAGATTCCGTGCAAAATAAAATTTAAAAATTCAAAAAAATTCTAACTTTCAGCACCATAGACTCTTCGGGCAATTCCAGTGTTACTACCAGACAGATTGAAATTATAAATCAAAAAGAACCGGAAGAAGAAAATTTACCAGTTTTTAACATAACATTAAATAAATAAATTGTTGTTTTAACAAAAATCAAGGCCTTATTTAATTTTTTTGTTGTTTTATAAATTAGAATGTTTTTGTTACTTTTTTACCCTAGGGCGTAAAAGTGCAATTTTACGCCCTCAAATCGGGAGCGCAAAATTTTGTTTTACGCCCTGTCGTACAAATAATTTCATCGCTAAACACTTTTCAACATCTGTATAGCCTCTCTTAACAAGCAAATTGCACGTTTAAGGTTAAAAAACACTTCTGATATTTTGTTTAAAGTAATTGGATAAAAGTAATTAGGATTATTTATAATTTAGTCGATATCACTTACGTTTGTTTAGTTGATTAACTGCAAATTCTATATTTTTTCTAATACATTCTGGAAACTCCTTGTCTGATTTATGGCAAGTACCCCAGCTGCTCGCTGAAAATAAAAATTTAATAGTTAAAGCTATGAACTTTTTCGGAAAAAATAAGGGTACAGTAAATATAACTGTATATAGGGTGTTTCAAATGATTAAGTAATTAGTGTAAACCTTTAATGTTTCAAATGGTTAAGAAATTAGTATAAACCTTTCGTCACTAGCTCTTCTCAACATAATAAAAAAGAAAGTTTTTATTAACATAGGTCCGCATTTGACCCGTTTTTGAATTACGGACCGTTAAAAGGTGATTATTAAAACGATTTTTAATTAATTACAACTTCCAGGAAAATGTTTTTTAATCAAGTTTTACATATTTTTTTATTAAATTTAATGTAGAATTTAATTACCTAAAAAATAAATTAATAAACCTTTTAATAAAGGGTAGGTTTTTAGGGACAGTCGATGTTTTATTATTACAATTTTTTGTGCTATGTGTTTTTGTTAACAGCTAAAAAAACGGAGAGTTTTAGTAAAAAAATACTTACTTCAAAACGATAGATCCAACCGTTTGCCAAAAAGTTCAGTTTAAAAATTTTAATGCACTCTCAAGGCAAAATGTAATTTTATTTTATTACCTGATTTTAATTTTATGCAAAAATCGTTAGCCCTGATTTGTGAATATAATTAAAAATCTAACTTTTTTAAGATTTTGTGTGATTTAAATAACATTTTTGCGGTTACTGTTATCCCATTTCGTAAATCGTGCTTGGTGAGTTTAAAAAAATTGAATTGCACAAAATCTGAACGAGGCTTGACGGGTATGTATTATCAACGTTTTTTTATAAACGTTTTTTATCGAACTAAAATTAGGTAATAAAATAAAGTTAAAATTTGCATTATGATATGAACTAAAATTGATAAAATAATTTTACCTAAAATTGTCTGTTTTTGTTTTTTGACTGCTAACTTAAATTTACCTAAAACATAGCACTAAAAAGTTTGCCCTACCTTTTAAAGCGTACCCTTCATCAGCTGTAAATTAATGTATTTTTAATGTCATTAAATTCTACATATAATTTAATACAAATCTGTAAAATATCATTTAAATTACATTTTTTTGTAATTATATTGAACAAGTAAATTATAGTTTAAAAAAACTAAAAAAACGCTTTTATAGCAAACCGAACTATAAAGTTGAAAATAATTTTTAAGTTTAAATTCAATTAAGTAAAAAAGCATGAGGTGCTTGATTTTAATAAATGTTACAAATATTTTATTCGTAGCTATTTACAAAATTAGAGTTATTATGAGAATATACTAAACTGCACCCTACGTTTTTTACTATAATTGGATTATTTTGTAAATAACTTAATTTTTATTTTTATCTTATTTGTATTTAATTAGTCATAATTGGTTATTGAACTTTCTATCACTATAACACAAACTCCACATACTTAAAAATTATTTTCTATTTTTTTCGGTTTGCTATAAAAACGTGTTTTTCGTTTTAACAATAATTTGTTTTTTTCGATTTTATTAGTAACACATTAAAATATTTTGATAAAACTAAGACAAGGTAGGTCTTTGGACGATTTAGTAAGGTTTTAATAAAGTTTACCTTTAATAACACTGCTGGGGATAAAATGCAACAGGCCCTCAACGCAGTTACCAGATGGACGAAAAAGGACGGACTAAACATAAACCCTTCTAAATCAGCAATAGTTGCCTTCACCAAAAGGAGAAATCTAGAGAGCTTAGGACCCCCGACCCTACAAGGTGAAACAATCAAGATTGTGGAAAACTTAAAATATTTTCAGAAAATAAGAAAGAAAGCGGAGATGACTCTTATGTTAATTAGACGCGCTCATGGGAAAACATGGGGCCTTAAACCAAACATGGTTTATTGGTTATACACCATGGTGGTAAGGCCTATGATAACATACGCATCACTGGTATGGTGGACAAAAATGCGACATAGAACTGCTGTTACACAACTGGCCAAGGTACAAAGACTTGCTTGCTTAGCTATAACAAGAGCAATTAAATAAACCCCACAGCAGCCATAGAGTGTCTCTTAGATCTTCCACCACTTAACCTTATAGTGATGGAAGAGGCATGAATGAGGTACTTTCGACTGCCACAGAAACCAACTGGTGTCTACGCATCCTGGACGAAAAAACAGACCAGATGTTTCCCCAATGCTCATTTAACAAAAACTTTGAGGTAAAAATTCCAGATCGAAGTGAGTGGCAGCATCTCGATCTCCCCGGCACGGTTGGAGACATTATCTGGTAAACGGATGGTTCCAAAACCGAGCAGGGAACTGGAGCGGGCGTGTACAATGAAATGAGGAATTCACAATTCTCCATTCCACTGGAAACACACACTTCTGTATTTCAAATGAAAATATATGCTTTACTGCAATATGCAAAAGAAAATAACAGGAGGGCTTATAAAAATCAGCACATCTGCATAATAACAGACAGCCAAGCGTCACTGGGGACACTAGTAAACCTTAAGGTAACGTCCAAGCTGACATGGGAATGCCAAAAAGAATTGGAAGTCCTGGGAGAACGCAACAGAGTTACTCTCTTATGGGTACTACGACATTCAGGAATAGAAGTCAACGACAAAGCGGATGAGCTTGCGAGACAGGGATCATCCACACCATACTTTGGACCAGAACCTGCCCTTGGAGTGACCAAAACCATAGCACGAGGGCAAACCAGAGAATGGATCTGAAACAAACACGAGAATATTGGGGAAACCTCAGTAGAATTAGAAATGGAAAAAGCTTTATAAGAGGCCCATCCAAAAGAACGAAGGAAGAACTACTGAGACAAAATAGGAAAAGACTTCGTATAACAGTAGGGTTACTTACAGGGCACATTAACCTAAGAGGACACCTACACAAGATAGGCTCATACAATGGGACCCAAGTTGCAGAATGTGCGACGAGGGGGAAGAAACAGCCTACCATATACTGTGCGAATGTGAAGCGTTGAATCACAAAAGACAGGCATTATTTGGGTAACCGGAAATGAGCTCACAGGAATATATCAATCAACCAGTCTCGGGGTTATGCAGACTTGTAGGAGGAACAAGACTAATGGGAGGATTGGTATAAAAGATAGCACAGGCTAGCATATTGGGTCCTATATTATTTATAATATTTGTTAACGACTTGAATCTTTTAATAAACTCCTCAGGTCAACATCTGGTAACTTATGCAGATGATACAAATTTAATTATTAGCAGTAAAAATTTGCAAGATCTAGTTTTAAAAGCTAAAGAATTCTTTGATCTATCTACAGAATGGTTTGCTAAAAATAAGTTAATTTTAAATGAGGACAAAACAAATATATTACTTTTTAGAACAAAACAATCCAATGTTTGCTAACTATCGCACATGACATTAGACTCAAAATTAGACAAACCTGTTTAAATTTCGTAAAATGCCAAATTTTTAGGAGTGTTTATAAATAAACATTTAGACTGGGCATGTCATATAATTAATTTAAGCAAAAGGTTAAACTCAATTTCTTATGGAATTCGAATCGTAGGCAAATATATGAATGAGAATGTCTCAGGATATTATATTTTGCTAATTTTGGATCTGTTCTAAAATATGGTATTATCTTCTGGGAAAGGACAGTATGGTTCAGAGTGTTTTTGTTATTCAGAAAAGATTAGTGAGGATAATAAAAAAATGGGCTATTTGCAAAGTTGTAGAACTTTTTTTAGAAAGTTAGGCCTAATGAGGGTGTATTTTTAGGTCCTTAATGTTTTTTTAAAAAAAATTAGATGCTTTTAACCAAATAGATTCTTTTAACCAAGCAGTTACCTAAATATGATAAAAATGTCAGACCTTGGTACCCAACACACAGGCTGCCCTTACTGAGAAATTCCCCAATATATGTGTATAAAATTTTTTGCTTTATCTGTTAAAAAAATTAATCAAATAAGAAATTTAAACCTGAGCAAAAAAATGTTAATAGATTTAGAACCTTATAGCTTAAGAGTACAAAATTTTTGTAAGTTTTTGGGGCTCTGTAAACCCCTTTGTTTGACGTCATTTTTTTTGTGTTATATTTTATATTATAAATTTGAAATAAAAATTATTATTATTATTAATATATTATTAGGCCCCCCAAGAGGCTGCGCTGCCTGGTGGAATCAGGCCCCCCAGAAAAAAAAAAGCCCTTTAAAAAATTTTAAAAACCTGTAATTAAGACTTTTTAAATTAGTTTGTTTTTTTTTTGGACAGTAAGAATTTTTGTTTAACGACGTGGTGTGTTAGGTGAAGAAAAAAATTTCCCACTAACACATGACTTAAATTTTAAATTTTTTAGGTAAAGGTTTTCAAGTGGGGTCTCCGGGTGGAACTTTAAAAATAAAAAAACAAAAAAGGAAAGGGGCCTCTTTAGATGGGTTTAAAGGTATGCTTTAAAAGTTTAAAGTTGCACTTTGTGTAGCTTTACTTAAAGCTCAAGGACGAATTATTTTAAAATAATTACGTATTAAAAAAAAGCTATAAAGAAAAAAGATGGAAGCCCTGGGAAAGGGAATTTTTTTAAAAAACGGAACATGCTAGGTCTGGTCAAAAGAAAATATATAAAAAGCAATGATTTGGGTTCACCAAGGAACTAAAAAAACTTTGGCAAAAAAAAAAAAAATTGTCAATTTTTTAAGTCCTTTTAAAAATTTTCTGTAAATTTAAAGCCGTAAGAAATTTATTTTTTTTAATGCTGCTCCTGTACAAATATTTTTTTCTAAAAAAATTTTATAAACTATCTGCTTTTTAAGCAATTTTTTTAATTAACGCCCCTAGTAACAAGTAGTATTTATTTTCATAATTATTTTGCACAACAATAAAAATTCTCTTAGGAAAGAACAAAAGAAAATTTGACATTGGCACAAAATTTATCATGAACTTTAGATAAAAGCCATATATTACAAAATAAAGGATGGATAGATGCTAAAAGGGATACATAAATTTTTAATTTGTTCCCCCGAAAAAATTTTTTTTCTAAAGGGTTCAATAAATAAGGTTTTAATATATTTTTTTTAGTTTCTACCAAAATTTTTTTAACAGGATTTATTTTTGGACTGATTTATAGCTTAAATTTTTATGCCTTAAAATTTCCCTTTTTTTTAGTATGGGTTGAGCCCCTTTTGGAAGTCTAGCAACTCAATAGAGCTACCATAAAAGGGGCCTAACAGCAGAAGCTAAAACAGGCCAGTAGTACCCCCGGGGAAAGGGGTTTACAACAAACCCTTTATTGTCAAGGGTACGCCATTCCTTTTATCACCATTTTGGCAAGCATGACTCTTTTTTTTCTTTTCAAACTACTCTAAACATGGTACAAAATGGTACACTGGATGGACCAAACATCAAACCAAGAAAAACCGTCATCGTACCATTTACCAAAAAAGGGCTAAGCTTTAAAGCTTTTACTTTAAATAAAAACGATCAAGCTTCCAAAAAAAGTCAAGTATCGGGAAATTCCCTTGACCAAGGTTTAAATTTTAATCACACTTTGAAAGAACTATGCAAAGCCACAAGGGCATTTTGGAATGCCGTAGGCTATTAGGATAATCTGGGACTTAAACCCAAATGTCTACCGGTCATACATTTGTGGTAAAATCGATAATACCTGTCCCTTTATGGTGTGGAGGTTAGTTGTGATTAGAGTAAGTAACGATACAATAGAAGCTAATAAAGGGCAAAGGGTTGTCTGTCTAGAATTAAACGGGGATGAGAACTACAACCTTCGCCATGGAAGTAGTTGGGCCCGCTTCCCTCTACTTAAAGTAAGGGGAAACCCCATTTGTGCCTCAAAGGATTAAAAAGTAAATTAAAATCAAGAATCCCTTAAAATAAAAAAAATTTCAAATGGGTATGAAAACCTACAGACAATTCCAGTGGTGCGCGTTTTAAAAAAAGGAGTTGGGCAATAAAGTAACCAAATTTTGCAAATTGTTAAAAGGCCCCAAACCAGGAGCAAGTATCTACATACTTTTGGACAGTGGGGTCGCCTTAAATTTTTTGTTTTTGCTTTTCGCTAAAGGGTTTGCCTGGGAATGCCGACAATCAAGATATTTAAATTTTTTGAACAGTTATCTCCAATAACAGCAGCCAAATCTCCTACGACACGGGCTTTTTCCCAGGGGTTGGAAAGCTGCACGTCTGCAACCTGTCCCCAAAAAAAAGGATCCAAACCCCCCCCTTTTAACTATAACCTATATCTCTTCTTTCTGTTGTTTGCAAAGTAAGGGAAAAAAATTCAGAAATTTTCCAAATCTTAAAGTATCGGGAAAAAACCCCAAGATCTTACATGATAGACAGTATGGTTTCCCCGTCCAAAAACCCAAGCTAAACTTCTTTCCCCCAACTGGAACAAGCCCCTTGAGTTTCTTGGTGAATCCTAGATCATTGCTCTTGACATTTAAAAGCCCGGCAGGTCTGCTATGAGGGTTTCTTAAAAAACCTCCTTCTTACGGTCTTCCACCATAGCGTTGCCCCTAGGCTCTCCATTTTCCTTTCTAATCGACGTATATCAGTTATTGCAGATGGCCCATTCTTCCAGCTTCTAAATTAATGCTGAGGTGCCCCAGGGCCCCAGTGCTGGCCCCCCGGGCTTTTTTTTCTACAAAATTAACGATCTTCTCTCTTCCACAATCAATCCCATTCATAGTTTTGCTATCGATAGTACCCTCCACTCTAATATCCAATTTCTTAAGTCTCCATGTAATTATGATTTGGAAAGCCATTTCCAATGCAAATATTTTTTTAAAAGACCTTAATCATTTTGATTAAAGGGCCCAAAAATCTTTTTTAGTTTAATGCCTCGAAAACACAGTCATGTTTGCTGTCGCGAAAAAGTCTGCCGTTTCTCATCCTTTACATATGGCGACCAAGCCCCTTGCAAAACAAAGAGTTTTTTTTTATCTTGTCGGCGTTATTTTTTTGAGAATGACCTCAACTGGCACAAACATTACATCCATAGCCTGGCAGCTTCAAAAAAGCTTGGATTCCTTTTTCAGCCAGAAAGTATTTCTCTTCTTCCAATCTGTATACTTTGTATGTATCCCAAATGGCGTCCCCTACAACACTTAGCATTCTGGACCCCATTCAAAAAAAGGGCCGTTCGTCTTATTTAAAGATCCCCCGCTTACAGAAAAGGGTTCCTCTTCTTGCCCACCGTCGAGCTTTTAGGGGAAACTGTGGGTCTTCTTTAGGTATTTTCACGGCTTGTCGGGGGATTTTGGATATAATTGCTTCTTTCCCGCTCCCCGCAGAGCAAACCCCGTAGTGAAACCAAAGCATTCTTTTACAGTTTCCCCAAAAGGCCCCCAACTCCCCGCTTTCTACGTTCCGTCATCCCTAGAGTGTCAAGACTATAGAATCTGCTGCCCGCAAAAGTTCTTCCTTCTCCTCCCAATCTCCAAATATTTAAGTCCCGGGGAACAAACTCCCCCTCACCACATTTAAAACCCCACGGGACGTTAGTACTTAGGGATCAGCTTTCGTGGACTGTCCCCTAATAATTAAAAAAAAAAAAAATGGCAGGGGTAAAAAAAAATTTTTTTGGTTATTTGACCTGCACAATTGTTACCGGGGCATCTTTTTTTTAAAAAAACCTTAAAAATAAAAAAAACGTTTTTTTTTTTAAAAGTTTTTACTTCCCAATAATAAAAAAAAAGTTATGTATTGGGGTAACCTTTTATTTATTAAAAAAAAATTACCTACCCCCTTTTACAAAGTGTTTTTTTATATGGTTTAATAGGGAAATTTAAACAGGAAATTATTATTTTAAAAAATTTTTTGCGTCCATTTAATTACATATAAAATAATTGCATATAATATATAAAAATTTATATTAAAAATAAAACTTTTTTGTTTAAATTTTTCAATATTTACATGTTAAAAAAAAATTGGTTTTTAGTGTCAGTTAAAAGGTTTTTTTTTTTTGATGGATTAAACTTTAAACATCCATGCCAGTTTTTTCTTTATTTTAAACAAAAAATATCCAAAAAATAATTTTAAAAATTCCTTTTTTTTTCCCCATCTACTCACAAGAATATAGATATCTTTTTTATTTCCATTTCCCGATGTTAAAAATTAAACCCGAGTAAAGCTGCTTATTAATTAATTTATTTTTAATATCTAATATCAATTTAAAAAAATATTTTTCTATAAAAAAAAAATTGGACCAAAATAATGCTCTTGAGAAGGTAAGAGGATTAAAAGTCCTATTATTGTCAACCAAATTATGATATAAAATAATATATTATAAGGGTTTGACGCTTAAAATACAAAGAATTAACCTTTAAATTTCTATAGTTGTATGGGTTGTTATGTGTTTGTGAAACAAGCACTAATGTAAAAATCGGCACAAGGGTGTCTAATTTAGTAAAAAAGTAACAAATTTTGGGAATAATTTAGTATTAATTAAAAACATGTAAAACAAAGTCATTGAACTTTGTTTTTGAGACCCATAAGTTGAAATTAATTTAAAACAATAACCAATATACAACTCCTCAGGTCAACATCTGGTAACTTATGCAGATGATACAAATTTAATTATTAGCAGTAAAATTTGCAAGATTAGTTTTAAAAGCTAAATAATTCTTTGATCTATCTACAGAATG
The DNA here is from genome assembly GCA_019359885.1 of Listronotus oregonensis. NCBI lineage: Eukaryota > Metazoa > Arthropoda > Insecta > Coleoptera > Curculionidae > Listronotus > Listronotus oregonensis. The sequence continues at coordinate 31,387 of JAHBCN010001286.1, read as the reverse complement.
GTTTGCTAAAAATAAGTTAATTTTAAATGAGGACAAAACAAATATATTACTTTTAGAACAAAACAATCCAAGTTTGCTAACTATCGCACTGACATTAGACTCAAAATTAGACAAACCTGTTTAAATTTCGGAAAATGCCAAATTTTTAGGAGTGTTTATAAATAAACATTTAGACTGGGCATGTCATATAATTAATTTAAGCAAAAGGTTAAACTCAATTTCTTATGGAATTCGAATCGTGGGCAAATATATGAATGAGAATGTCTCAGGATATTATATTTTGCTAATTTTGGATCTGTTCTAAAATATGGTATTATCTTCTGGGGAAAGGACAGTATGGTTCAGAGTGTTTTTGTTATTCAGAAAAGATTAGTGAGGATAATAAAAAAATGGGCTATTTGCAAAGTTGTAGAACTGTTTTTAGAAAGTTAGGCCTAATGACTGTGTATGCTGTCTATATTTATGAGTCCTTAATGTTTCTCTTAAAAAAATATAGATGCTTTTAACCAAAATATAGATTCTTTTAACCAAGCAGCTTACCATAAATATGATATAAGAATGTCAGACCTTAGGTATCCAACACACAGGCTGACACTTACTGAGAAATGTCCCCAATATATGTGTATAAAATTGTTCAATGCTTTATCTGAGAGAATTAAAAAAATTGAATCAAATAAGAAATTTAAACCTGAGCTAAAAAAAATGTTAATAGATTTAGAACCTTATAGCTTAAGAGAGTACTGTCAAAATTTGTAAGTCTTTGGGGCTCTGTAAACCCCTTTGTTTGACGTCATTTTATTTTGTGTTATATGTTATATGTATCATAATCTGAAATAAAAATTATTATTATTATTATTATTATTAATATTATTATTAGGCACAAAAAGCCCAAGAGGCTGCGCTGCCTCCGGTAGTGAATCAGGCCGGTCCCAGAGAAAAAGAAGAAGTCCTTAAAAATTTTAAAAACCATGTAATGTAAGACATTTTGAAATTAGTTTGTTTTTTTAATTTTTGGACAGTCCAAGAAGATTTAACGCCCAAGTGTTAACGTACCGTGGGTGTGTTAGGTGAAGTAAAAAGTAGTCCACTAACACATGACTTGAAGATTTAAAGTTTTTAGGTAAAGGGAAAACATTTGCAAGTAGGAGGTCTCACAGACTGGACACTTTAGAAGATAAAAAAACGAACAAAGTGTAGGAAGTTTGGGACCTCTTTAGATGGAGTTTAAAGGTATGCATTAAAGTTTAAAGTTGCACTTTGTGTAGCTTTACTTAAAGCTGCAAAGGACGAATTATATTAAATAATTACGTCGATTAAAAAAAAAGCGTATCAAGAACAAAGATGGAAGACCGTAGGAAGGAAGTTTATTTAAAAACGGAACATGCTAGGTCTGGTCAAAAGCCTTAAATATATCAAAAGCAATGATTTGGGATTCACCAAGGAACTCAAAAAACTTCATGGGCAAAAAAATAAAATTGTCAAGTTTTTAAGTCACTTTTAAAATATTTTCTGTAAATTTAAAGCCGTAAGTAATTTATTTCTTTTAATGCTGCTCCTGTACAAAGTACTTTTTTCTAAATAAATTAAATTTTACCTAAACTATCTGCATTTTAAGCAATCTTTTAATTAACGACCTAGTAACAAGTAGTCATTTATTTTCATAAGTTATCTTGCACAACTTAATGACAAATTCTCTTAGGAAAGAACTAAGTAAAATATTGACATTGGCACAAAATTTATCATGAACTTTAGATAAAAGCCATATATTACAAAATAAAGGATGGATAGATGCGGTAAGGTATGACATAATATTTTTAATTTGTTCCCCAGAGAAATAATTTTCTTCTAAAGGGTTGCAATAAAGTAAGGTTTTAATATATTTTTTTTTAGTTTCTCACCAATAATTTTTAAATCAGGATTTATTTAATTGCGACTGATTTATAGCTTAAATTTGTATGCCTTAAATTCCTTTGTTTTAGTATGGCATAATGAGCCCTTATGGAAGTCTAGCAACTCAATAGAGCTAGCTACCATAAAAGGAGCCTAACAGCAGAAGCGTCGAAAACAGAGCCAGTAGTATCCCTACTATACTGGTAGTTAAAGATTTCCCTGTAAGGTTGACTAACAAACCCTTTATTGTACAAGGCTACGCCGATTACCTTGTTATCACCATTATAGGCAAGCATGACTGCATTGTTTCTGCAAACATGCAAACTACTCTAAACATGGTCACAAAATGGTACACTAAGGATGGACCAAACATCAATCCAAGAAAAACCGTCATCGTACCATTTACCAAAAAAGGAAGCTAAGCTTTAAAGCTTTTACTTTAAATGGCAAGACGATCAAGCTTCCAAAAAGAGTCAAGTATCTGGGAATTGCCCTTGACCAGAGGCTTAATTTGAACTCACACCTAGAAAGAACTATCGCAAAAGCCACAAGGGCATTATGGACATGCCGTAGGCTATTAGGATAATCGTAGGGACTTAAACCCAATATGATCTACCGGTCATACATTACTGTGGTAAAATCGATAATCACCTGTGCCTTCATGGTGTGGAGGTTAGTTGTGATTAGAGTAAGTAACGATACAATAGAAGCTAAGTCAAGGACAAAGGCTTGTCTGTCTAGGAATTACAGCGGCGATGAGAACTACAACCTTCGCCATGGAAGTAGTTGGGCCTGCTTCCGCTCTACTTAAGAGTAAGGAGTAAAGCCCTACTTAGTGCCTCAAGAGTATTACAGACACGTAAATTAAAATCAAGAATCACCTTAAAATAATAAAAAGTATTCAAACTGGAGCTATGACCAAACCTACAGACAATTCCAGTGGTGCGCGATTTAAAAAAGGAGTTGGGGCAACTAAGTAACCCAAATGTACACTCGCAAATGTGCTCAAAAGGCCCACCAGGAGCAAGTATCTACATACTATTGGACAGTGGGGTCGCCTTAAAGGTTTTTGCTTTATGCTGCTTTCGCTCAAGGTTGCCTGGGAATGCCGACAATCAAGATATTTGAATTTTGAACAGTTATCTCCAATAACAGCAGCCAAATCTCCTACGACACGGGCATTTTCCCAGAGAGTTGGAAAGCTGCACGTCTGCAACCTGTCTCCAAAAAAGGATCCAACACTCTCCCTTCTAACTATAGACCTATATCTCTTCTTTCTGTTGTTTGCAAAGTAATGGAAAAATTCAGCAATTTCCAAATCTTAAAGTATCTGGAAAAACACAAGATCTTACATGATAGACAGTATGGATTCCGTCACAGAAGATCCACAGCTAATCTTCTTTCCTTTGTCTCACACAACTGGAACAAGCCCCTTGAGTTTCTTGGTGAATCCTAGATCATTGCTCTTGACATATTCAAAGCTTTCGAGCAGGTCTGCTATGACGGGCTTCTTAACAAACCTCCTTCTTACGGTCTTCCACCATAGCGTTGCTCTAGGCTCTCCAGTTTCCTTTCTAATCGACGTATATCAGTTATTGCAGATGGTCATTCTTCCAGCTTCTACCAAATTAATGCTGAGGTGCCCCAGGGCTCAGTGCTGGCACCCACGTTGTTTTTTCTACACATTAACGATCTTCTCTCTTCCACAATCAATCCCATTCATAGTTTTGCTATCGATAGTACCCTCCACTCTAATATTCAATTTCTTAAGTCTCCATGTAATTATGATTTGGAAAGCGCAGGTCAATGCAAATATCTCTTTTAAAAGACCTTAATCTTATTTTGGATTAAGGCGCAAAAAATCTTGTTCAGTTTAATGCCTCGAAAACACAGTCATGTTTGCTGTCGCGAAAAAAGTCTGCCGATGCTCATCCTTTACATATGAGCGACCAAGCTCTGCAAAACAAAGAGTATTTTTTATCTTGTCGACGTTACTTTTGAGAATGACCTCAACTGGCACAAGCACATTACATCCATAGCCTCGGCAGCTTCAAAAAAGCTTGGATTCCTTTTTCGAGCCAGAAAGTATTTCTCTTCTTCCAATCTGTATACTTTGTATGTATCCCAAATCAGACCCTCTTTAAAATATTGTTCTTATGTCTGGGGAATGGCGTCCCCTACAACACTTAGCATTCTGGACTCCATTCAAAGAAAAGCCGTTCGTCTTATTAATGATCCCACGCTTACAGAAAGGCTTCCTCTTCTTGCCCACCGTCGAGCTGTAGGGAATCTGTCGCTCTTCTATAGGTATTTTCACGGCTTCCGCTCGGAGGAGTTGGCCAGTATAATTGCTTCTTTGGCAGCTCCCAGCAGAGCAACACGTAGTGAAACTTTTATGCATCCTTTTACAGTTCACAGAGAGGCCCCGAACTCCCCGCTTTCTACGTTCCGTCATCCCTAGAGTGTCAAGACTATAGAATCTGCTGCCCGCAAAAGTTTTCCTTCTCCTCCCAATCTCCAAATATTTAAGTCCCGTGTGAACAAACTCCCTCTCACCACACTTAAGACACCCACGGTACGTTAGTACTTAGGCATCAGCTTTCGTGGACTGTCCCATAATAATTAAAAAAAAAAACATGGCAGGGGTAAAAAATTTCTTTTGGTTATTTGACCTGCACAATTGTTACCGGGACATCTTTTTTTAAATAAACCTATAATAAAAAAATACGTTTTTTAAATGTTTATTATTTCGAATAATAAAAAATAGAGTTATGTATATGAGTCAACCGTTTTATTTATTAAAAAAATATTACCTACCCCTTCTACAAAGTGTTTTTTATATGGTTTAATAGAATTCAAACAGGAAATTATTATTTGTAAATAATTTTTTGCGTCCATTTAATTACATATAATATAATTGCATATAATATATAAAATTGATATTAAAAATAAAACTTTTTGTTTAACATTTACAATATTTACATGTTAAAAAAACATTGGTTTTTAGTGTCAGTCTAAATGGTTTTTTTTATTGATGTGATTAAACTTTAAACATCCATGCCAGTTTTTGCTTTATTTTAAACAAAAAATATCCCAACAATAATTTAAAAAAGTTCCTTTTTCTTTCCCTATCTACTCACAAGAATATAGATATCTTTTTTATTTCCATTGCTGATGTTAAACTTAACCCGAGTAAAGCTGCTTATTAATTAATTTATTTTGAATATCTAATATCAATTTAAAATATATTTTGCTATAGCAAATAAAAATTGGACCAAAATAATGCTCTTGAGAAGGTAAGAGGATTAAAAAGTCCTATTATTGTCAACCAAATTATGATATAAAATAATATATTATATGGGTTTGACGCTTAAACTACAAAGAATTAACCTTAATTACTATAGTTGTATGATTGTTATGTGTTTGTGATATACAAGCACTAATGTAAATTATCGGCACAGGTGTCTAATTTAGTAAAAACGTAACATATTTGGTAATAATTTAGTATTAATTAAAAACATGTAAAACAAAGTCATTGAACTTTGTTTTTGAGACCTATAAGTTGAATTAATTAAGACAATAACCAATATACATATATTTATGTACCGGGTGATTCGTCTCCAAGCGAATCATATGAAATCCCATGTAAATTTTAAGGGGGTCAATTATTGGCTCCCCTGTACATTTAACAGAAAAAATGTAAAATAACTTTTTAAAAAGACCAATCTGACAAGTTTTTGTGCCAAGTTTCAAAAAATTTTAATAAGCGAATCTTGAATTATTCAATTTAATGTAATTGCAAAATTACCAAATTTTCGGTTCAGGTAAAACCAAACAGGCACCAGTAAAATGACTATTGTCCCTGACATGAGGAAAAGTGTCAATAAATCAGTGACAGTCGGTATTTGAAAAAAAATATGAATTATTTAATCGACAAAAAATTATCCATAATTAAGTGGCATTATGCGGGAAACAGTTTTAAAACAGTATCTGAAATGTTTTCAGTTTATTTCCCCACCAAGCCCATTCCGTCCATTTCAACTATTAAACGTATTGTCAGTGAGTTTGAGTCCAAAGGTACCGTAATAAATAATTGTAAATGTTCAACTCAGGATATCGAAAATAGAGCTGAAGAAAGAGAAAACAGATCTTAATATTCTACTGAGTGTGGAGGAAAACAAAATGGTTAGTACGAGGGTTCTTGGGCAAGAGGTAAATAAACATCATACAACGGTATTGCGCACTTTAAAAAAACACAAATATTATTCGTATAAATTCGGAAAACATCAAGAGCTGCAGGAAGGAGATGAAGAGCGAAGAATTGCATTTTGTTTTGAGATAATGGAAATAGCAAATAACGATAGGAATTTTTTAAAAATATTTGTTTTACCGATGAATGTACATGTTCAGAATTGCCGGTATTGGAGCCACGAAAATGAACATCGCTTTGTTTATACTTGGACACAATATCCCCAAAAAACAAATGTATTCGTGGGAATCATCGGACACCATATCATTGGACCATTTTTAAGACTATAACCGGACAGCAGAAACCTATTTGGACTTATTTCAAAATCAAATTGGACCCGCCTTGGAAAAAGTTGTTTGGAAAAATCAAATGATCTGGTACCAAATGGATGGATGGGAATGCTTTTAACGCTTAATGCTTTTTTAATATTATTGGTCCACGGTACCGGATACTTGGCCAGCCAGGTCACTTGATCTTTCACCTAATAACTTTTTTCTGTGGGTCACTTAAAAAGTGTCATTTATAAAAGTATAAAATTCAAGAATCTAAACGTGCTACAAAAACACTATTCGTTAGAAAAAAAAATTTTCCCAATATCAACTTAGCAACGTTAGAAATGAATTTTATGATCGGTTGGGATATTGTTTAGCTGTTAATGGGGGGTTGTTTAAACATTTGATTAGTTAATGGTTTTATGTAATTCTCTATTATTTTTAAAAAAATTATTGTATTTTATTTTATTTTATTTTTTCACACCTAGTAAAATATTAAGAGTTCAGTTTTCTCTTTTTTCGGATCTATTTTCGATCCCCCGAGTTAAACATTTACAATTATTTATTGCGATGGCATTGGACTCGAATTTACTGACAATACGTTTAATGGTTGAAATGGACCAAATAGGCTTGATGGAAAAATAAATTGAAAATATTTCAGATACTGCTATTGGTTTAATTAAATTATAGTATGATTGATAAAATTATTTTTTTTAAGATCGATAATAATAATTGTTATTAGTTAAACTTAATTTTTGCATTAAATAAAAGGTTTGATACAAAAATAATGTTAACGTGTCTTTTACTTTAAATGTAATGGTTGTAAGATTGATGAAACGAAAAAAAAAACATTTCTTGTATATTCGGCTTTACGTCAGATTTGACAAAGCCTTATAACAAATTGTTTGCTGGTGGCTGGTGTCTGTTTGGTTTTACCTAAACCGAAAATTTGGTAATTTTTTAATTACATTTAATTGTATAATTAAAGATTCGCTTATTAAAATTTTTTGAAACTTGGCAGATTGGTCTCTTCAAAAAGTTATCTTACACTTTTTCTGTAAAATGTACAGGGGAGCCAATAATTAAACCTTTTTAAATTTACATGGGATTTCTTCTGTTCCGGTAAGCGACGCACATATATATATAATATATATATATATATATATATATATATATATATATATATATATATATATATATATATATATATATATATATATATATATATATTATTTTTTTATCAACTTAACTTTTTCCACTATAATTTGAAAACAGATTTATTATATATTTTATGAGAAAAATATTTAAATATTTTGCTTCAAGGTTAGTTAATTAGTTAGCAAAGTACTTTAATGAATTAAGAGTTGTTTTAAGTATTTTCATAGATTATACAAACATTGTACACTCATAATTTTAATTAATTATTAAACAAATCTCAATTACCACTCTTAGCGCGAAAAAAAAAAAAATATTATAGTTAATACAGAAATGATAATTTTTTAAGTTGTATATTAAAATCAATTTGCTGTATTTTATCCGGATTTGGGCGTTGTAAAAGATTTTTTAATATTAGGATTAGATAAAATAATATTGCTTTTTAATGTTTTAAAGTTTAAAGTATTAAAGATTGCTCTACAACTAGCATTGTTAAAGCTTTTTTAAAAGTACGGAAAATACTAAACCAAAAAAAAAAAAAATGAACCGAGAATATTTAACAAATGTTTCTACCTAACATTTTTTATAAATTTTATTGCGGGTTTTTTAAAATTCCAGATATGAAAATATATTATAATTTATTTATATTCTACATGTCAACGAAATTTATTTGGTCATTAGTGGAAAGTGTTTATGGTGTTTATTAAAGATACATAACTAAAAATTAAAAAATTCTAAATAACGGTACAACCTTCCCGACTATTTTTGAAATAATTTTTTAAACTTTTATTATTGTCATATGTCGACTTTCGAAAAACCACAAAAAAATATAGGGTGGATCTAAAGGAAATCTATAAGGGTTTATTCGTAAATATTTATTGTGGTTTAAAAAAACATCAAGTGCAATGCTTATTTCATGGTATATATCTTTATTTATGTTCTTCTCAGACATTTTAAGATTGCTTGCATTTTCCCACTTTACTCCTGCACACTTTTTGCAAAAAATGTAACATTTGATATCAAATATTCTGCACCCACCGTATGCATGATAGCCTTTTGAAAATTTGCGGCCTATCGTTTCAAAAAATACTGTGGTGCAGGAAAAAATACCAAAAAAATATATTTTTTACAAATAAAGAAGTTTTTTAATTAAAAGAAAAGTTGTTTCATAATTTTATTTTAATAATAAGACATAGTCTAATAACGTACTAAAAAATAGTGTTTTGTTAAATCTGTAAGGGTTTAGTCGTAAATATTCATTGCGGTTATTTATTAAAATTATTTATTAAAAAATAAAAAAGGTGCTATGTTAATTAAAAAAATAATAATATAAATTTATATCAAGTGCAATGCTTATTAAAATGGTCCTCCTTCCGATATTTAAAAGATAGCTTGCATTTTTGCATTTTACTCTTACACACTCTTTACAAAACATTTGATACCAAATCTTCTAAACCCACATTATGCAAGACAGCCTTTTGAATATTTGCGAGCCATCGGTTCAAAAAAGACTGTGGTGCAGACACAACTTTTTTTTTTGGATAAGAATATTTTTTTTTAATAAAAAATGTGGTTTAATATAAAAAAGGAAATAAATAAAAGCACTTTTATTAAACATAATAATAAAAATTTCTCAAGAAACTTTAATAATTTAAAAGAAAATAGTTAAAATAGGAAACATAGCTCTTTAATTTTGCAGCAACTGCAAACAAACAAACACACATAAAACACCGTAAAATATATTTTTTACAAAAAAAATAAGAGTTTTTATATTAAAAAAATGTTTTCATAATTTTATTTTAATAATAAGATATGTACTAAAAAAATAGTTTTTTGTTAAATCTGTAAGGGTTTAGTCGTAAATATTCATTGCGGTTATTTATTAAAAAATAAGAAAGGTGCTATGTTAATTAAAAAATAATAAAAATGTATATCAAGTGCAATGCTTATTACATGGTCCTCCTCCGATATTTATAAGATAGCTTGCATTTTTGCAATTTACTCCTGCACACTGTTTACAAAAAATGTAACATTTGATACCAAATCTTTTAAACCCACAGTATGCAGGACAGTCTTTTGAATATTTGCGAGCCATCGATTCAAAAAATACCGTGGTGCAGAAACAACTTTTTTTAATAAGAATATTTTTTTATATAAAAATGTAATATGATATAAAAAGGCATAAATAAAAGCACTTTTATTTAAACATAATAATAAAAATTTTACAGGAAACTTTAATAATTTAAAAGAAAAAAGTTAAAATAGGAAACATAACTCTCTTAATTTTGCAGCATCTCCAAACCAACAAACACAGATAAAAATATCAAAAAATATAGTTTTTACAAAAAGAAAGAAGTTTTTAATTTCAAAAAAAATTGTTTAATAATTTTATTTTAATAATAGGACATAGTTTACTAATATGCTAAAAAAAACTTAGTTTTTTGTTAAATTTATAAGGGTTTAGTCGTAAATATTCAGTGTGGTTATTTATTAAAAAAAGCTGTTATGTTAATTAAAAAAATTATACAAATTTATATCAAGTGCAATGCTCATTTCATGGTCTATATCTTTATTTAGGTTCTCCCAGATATTTTGAGATTGCTTGCATTTTCAAAATTTACTCCTGCACTCAAAAAATGTAAAATTTGATACCAAACATAAAAATACCGGCAAAATATATTTTTTACAGAAACAAAAATTTATTTAAAAAAAGTTGTTTCATAATTTGATTTTACCAATAAGACATGGTCTAATAATGTAGGATAAAAATATAATTTTTTGTTAAATCTATAAGGGTTTTTTCGTAAATATTTTTTGTGGTTAATTATTTTATAAAAGAAAGCTGTCATGTTTATTTATAAAATAATAAAAATGTACTTCAAGTTATTATTAGTTATTTTATAGTCTATATCTTCATTTAGGTCCTCCCCAAATATTTTAAGATGGCTTGTATTTTCGCAATTTACTCCTGCACACTTTACAAAAAATGTAACATTTGATAACACATTTTCTGCATTTACAGAATGCATGACGGGTTTTTGAATATTTGCGGGCTGTCTATTAAAAAAAAAACATTGTATTTTTAGATAAAAATACCTTTTACATAAAACATAATTTGATATAAAAGAGAAATCGGCATTAATAAAAGCACTTTTATTTTATTTAAACATAATAATATAAATTTCTCAATGAACTTTAATTAAAAAAAAATAATAAAAAAGAAACAGAACTTACGTAATTTTGCAGCATCTCCAAACAAACAAACACACAGAAAAATACCGGCAAAAATAACAGTACGCATAGTGGACAAAGAGTGTACGATATAAAAATAATATAAAACTATCAAATAATGTGGGTTAATGCTAACGTTACAAGCGCTCTTTTAAATATCTTAAGTTTTAATTTTCCCCTTCCAAAGAAGCGTTTGTGATTGTTACCAAGTGGTCAAGTTTAGAGTCAAGGATGGTATTTTCCGTATGAACTATCGTTAATGTACTTTAATAGTTGTCAACTAGCGTAGTGGACATTTCCAGTATTCTATTATACAGGTTGACAACCGCAACTTCTTTTATACGTGCTTTTGTAAAATAATGGATAAATTTGTTAAAATTTAAGAATTAACTAATTTTCATAAATAATATATAAGAGTAAAATGGATTACAATCAGAGAGGGCCCCCAGTGGGGCGTCTCATCTCCACTCCTATGGAACCATGGTCATGAATGGACTACTGGAGAAAATCAGCAGGAGAGGTACACATATACAAGCCTTTGCAGATGATGTGGCCATTATGGTCAAAGGTAAACATGCAAATACGATAGTGGATATTATGGAAAGGGAGCTGGTAATGGTGGCGAAATGGTGTCAGGAAAACGGACTGACAGCCAATCCATCAAAAACAGAGCTCTTATTATTTACTAGAAGGAGAAAACACACCGGACTTAGGAAAGTAAAATTCGGTGAGAGAGAACTAGAATACTCCAGTACAGCCAAGTATCTTGGAGTGATACTAGACGACAAGCTGAACTTGAGAGGACATCTTGAAATGGTAGCGCTATGGCTCTGTAGAAGAGTCGTAGGATGGGACTGGGGACTTTCTCCTAAGGTCATGAAGTGGATATACGAAGCCGTCATCAGGCCACGGATACTGTATGCCTCCGTGATATGGTGGCAACGCACGGAACTTAAGACGGCACAGATAATGCTGAAACACATACAAAGAATGGCAATAAGGGGAATTACTGGGGTAGCATCCACTACTTCGACGGAATCGCTGGAGATTATTACGGGGCTCCACCTCTCCATATAATGATCAAGGCCTCAGCAAGCAGAGCACTAAGACTAGAGTGGAGGACAGTGGAGGACGAGGGGGGGCACTGTGACATCATGGGCCAAGTGAGAACTGTGGCTCTTTCGATGAAGCAGGATAGCATCAACCCAGGAATCCACTTAGAGCTCATGCACAAGGTGGACATGGCATCGGCGGATGACTTACAAACGCTTTGGAACACCAAGCGAAGGAACAGTTATCTATACAGATGGCTCGAGAAAAGGAGGCCGCACAGGGTTCGGTTTCTATGTAGAAAGGACAAACTACAAGTTCTATGGAACAATGGGAAAATATGCAATTCAGGCGGAAGTTATGGCAATAGCCAAATCCATAGAATACTGCCTTAATAAAAGATACAGGGGAAAAATAACTATATGTACTGACAGTAAGGCAGCGAAGTAACGAAAACCGTCAGAGTTACCCTGCAATGGGTCCCTGGACACAAAGAGACCCCGGGGAATGAAATGGCTGACAAACTCGCCAATTTGGGAGCTGAGGACAATGGACCCGAATATACCGTGGGAATCTCTTACAACACGGATATGACAGAGATAGCAACATGGATAGAGAAACGGTTCGATGAGAACTGGAAAAAGACAAAAGCCAGTCAATCAAAGGCTATTATTGGGGAAAAACTATGGAAGGGCCTACCGATGAACATAAAGGACTTCAATAGGGTGCAAATGAGAAACCTGACAGGCATACTGACAGGTCAGTGTAGAAACAGACACTATCTCAACAAGATAGGAAAAAGCGGGACAAGTACATGTAGATGGTGTGGAGAGGGAATAGAGGACGCCATACATGTACTTAAAGATTGCCCAGCACTAGGGCACATCAGGGGGAAATGTCTAGGTACTGGACCTAAATGACATAAGATTCCTACCGCTAACAGGACTCGCATCACTATTGAGGAAATTGGGGCTCTAGTAAGCCAAATGACAGCACCATATCAGTGTAAAAGGAATACATGCATAAGGGACAGTACAGGGTGACGGAACCTGTGTATGCTTAAGGGTTGGTGTAGAGCATAATGGGCTTAGGCCTCAGTGCTCAGGGCCCCAGCGAGGAAAATCACCATGCTACATTAGATAGATAGATAGAAAATGGATTACAGGAGAGTTGCCCTCAAAGTTTACCCGCAGCTACCTTTAATTCAATATACCGAGTGGTCCAGGAGCATTGCCTACCCTTTTTTTCGCACTTTTCAAGATAGAAAAATGAAACTTAGCAATTTCATATGATGTTAAATTTGACGTTTTGTGAAGTCACATAATTTCCAGCGACATCCGCTTTCACCGGAAATGACCGCAACTTTCAATGCCCTCAATCCTAATAGGTCTATCTGGATCGAAAAATATCCAGATAAAAATTCTATCATAACTTAACTGATAAGTTCTCATAAAAAACATTATGAATTCATCAGTAATCTCTTATGCAAAACGATAAGTCGGAACTGCCGATACTTTATTTTGCTTCTCTTACCATTTATTTGATCATAGTCCCATGGAAAACTATACAAAAAACATAAAACTTTTATTTTTTCGTCAATCTCTAAGTATCCAGAATTGCTGTTTCAAACACACAATAGTTTATCATAACTTTCAATCAAACATCGTAATTTACTTGGATCTAGCAGGTTTTTTCCATATTAGGTTGATAGGTTTCAAGTGAGGGGACTTTTTACGCCCTCCACTGCGACCGCTCGGTCTATTGTGGCTCACACCTTTTTATATTTCTCCCAATAGGATCGGACTTCTAATGAATCCGATACCAGATTGGGAGAGAGTTTTAAAATCTCTTACTCGTGTCGCTACCGGACACGAGCACAATATGTGTTCTGATGTGTTCTGGTGTCCCTGTCTCCTGGAGAGTATGACGAGCAGACGATTAGATGCGTCATGCCCTCCTCTCTCGATCTAGTGACGTGGGTAGCTACTAGGTCCTTGTTACAGGAACCAGATGTTCTTTCTAAGGCCGCATCTCCGGCCTTACCCTATGAAAACGGTCCTATCCGCTTTCTGTTTAAAGCCAGGGAACCCTTTTCCCTATAAAGGCGGTTCTGTCCGCCTTCTGTTTGGATTCAGGGATCCCTTCCTAAACACCTGTTTGTTCCGGATGGATTAGCCCTTCCCCGGGAAACAGGCGCCGGTGACTTCAGGGCACCTCTCGAAACGGATTCACCGTTTCGGTCGGCGCACCTTTGTCTGCTTGTGTCACTTTTTTTCCTATGAAAGCGGTTCTGTCCGCTTTCTGTTTGGAGCTAGGGAAGTAATAGTCCACCACGGCAGAGCCCCGCATTACCGCAGTAAGGCTAGATACTCTGAGAGGTCGCCCTGTATCTCAGAGGCACCGTTGGAGACACCTGTTTTTAAGGCACAGGATGTCATTCACTTATCAGCACGGTATGCTAACACCTTGAGTTAAGCCTTGTGTTCATCTTAGCTTCGGATCCCGTTCCATACGCTAGCCAAAAGAGTTGCCGATAACCAGCAACTCTAGCACATGTTCCAAAAGATCCTACTGGGCCCAACCACGACGACGACGTGTGAACACAGCGGTTGAGTTTTAGCATATTATGACATTTTTGGATTTCTGGGAACATTCTGCCTTTAACAGTACCATATTTGTCAAATTTTCACCGCTAAAAAATTAAAACAATTTTTATTAGAGCTGTCGTGTTTATAGTTTTTAAGATATTGACATTTCAAATTAAAAAAATGTTGTAAATATTTGAAGTTACGCCTTTTTCCGATTTTTTGCTGTTTGACCACCAATTTTGACTTTAGATTCGTGTTCAGCGTAAAAATTCACCAGAAATTCTTAGTTTACACCCTGCACGCACCACTTTTTTTATGAACCTGTGTTATAAGAGAACCATAGAGAATTGATGATAATAGTTAATAGGATTTAGCGTTGCCTAAACTACGTTTAAAACTAAAAAAAGTCTTTGGACTGTCGGTTGTTATAAATATGATATTTAAATGTTTATAAAGAAAATTATAAAAAAATTAAAAAACATTTAAAAATTAATATTATTTGAGAATTTAATAGTTTATAAATTACGTTTAAGCTGTATCATTAGGTTTTTTGAAACCTTTTTTTAAATATCATTTTATCCAATTATATTTAATAAATATCGAAAAAATGTAAACAGAATATTTAAACGGGAATTTTACACAAATCATCTTGAAGATTAGAAAGACATCATTAGGGAAAGTAATAGCGAAAGAATAAATATATTAACCAGAAGGATATCTCTACCTACCTGATCCCTTGCGTCAAATAACATTCGTGCACATCTATCCTGAAATTCTGTCCGTAAATTTTCAGGGCAGAATCCACCCATCTACGAAGCGACAGAAAGTAAGCACCGAGTTTTTTTCTTTATTTTGTGGTTTTCTTAGTGTATTGTTTTGTTGTTCACTAATACAGTTATTATAAAAGAGAGAAAAAAAATTATCATAGGTTTCGAAATTAAACTCTGTTCTTTACCTACATGGAATTTTTTTACATTAAAAAATATTCATTTTATCTTTTTAAGACGTTTAAATCAAGGTCCATTATTATTTTTTTTTGGGAGTGTACACAGCAAAATACTAATTGCATCAATCCAAGAGCGGATCTAGGAGCCATTTTAGGGGAGGGGGCATGGCTCGGGTCGTGGGTATATTTTCAAGGATTTAACGGTAATTTATTAAGGGTACAAAAGATCTTTGTTTGATGATTGGGTAAGGTTTAGGATTTTTTGTGCAAAAAAAATTGACGACCGGTTTATCAAATATTTGCGAAAATAATTTTTTAATTAGAAAAACTTGGCAATAATATGTGTACCAGTCTCGGTACTAGTTTTATTCTTTAAAACAATTTCAGTTATAAATTAATCATATAGTAAAATTTACCAAATAAAAGTCCGTAAAAGAAGTTTAAAATAAGTAACGTTGATTAATGCATTTATTTTCTAGTCAAAAGGAATGTTAATGGCATATTTTATAACTAATGATTAAATTACAAACTCTTATCACCGTTGTTTTTTTTCTGCATATATGTTACTTACTTTATTAATATCTATTTTTATGACTTTATGAATTCAAAATAACGCTAATCCAGTGGCGGCTCGTGGTCAATCTTTCGGGGAGGTTATTAGTTTAAATTTCGAATGCATATGTCTTAACTGATTTTTAGTTAAAAAAACCATTTTAGGCATTTTATTTCACACAGACGTTTACTCCGAAGAAAAAACAAGAAAGAAAATTTAAAAATAAATGATTTAGTAAGATTATATTATTTGAAGAATTATATTTTTATTTATTAAGAAACAAAACAATATAACAAATAATATGCATCGACATCTGTTTAAACAGTAAAAATGCACAACATATTCTAAAAAAAATCTCACACTCGACAGTAAGTAATATCGCTATGCCAGAGGTATGACGGCAACTTATAGGTTAAAAATAAGCATATTTATATGATAAAAAATAAAAGGGTTACTTAACTTACCTTAATAGTCATAAATTTAAGTTCAATCCTTCTGTCTTTGGCACTTGCAAAATGATTGATTACTTCTTCATTGTAATTTACAATATTATTTATAAACGCCTTTTCAATACTTAAAATGGCCAACGCAGAGAGTCTACCTTCCACCATTGTGTTGCGTAAAATTGTCTTTATTCTATTTGTCATCGGTAACGTACACAAAATTGTCAACAAATGTACTGTTTCCGAATTTACATCACAAAAACATACACCAACAAAAAATAAATTCCTAAAATCGTATATAATCCATCCTATAATAACCGTATAACGACCCAGATCATGCGATTACACTGCTTCGGAAAGCAGCCAAAATCGCCCAATCGTAAATTAGATCTGAAAAACTCGGCTCGGCTCCGTTTAAAATAATGCGGTCAATAAAGGCAGGCAGCCCGGTTTTTGGCCAACAAACGAAACCACCGATCTGGAGATCGCTGCGCGAAGCTTGTGGAATCCAGTAATCGATCAACGAGTTTTTATGCTTAGAATAATAAAGGAAAATTTAAAAGATTAAATTTATTTATATTTATTATATCATTATTATGTTTTTGTTCGGAAATATTAGTCAAAAATATTGGGAGGTCATTGACCAAATGACCCAATGGAGGAGCCGCCACTGAGCTTATTCTGTGAGCCCTTCCTGGGTCAATGTGGTTCTTGATCAGGTTGCAAGCCTTTTTAGTGAAGAAAGAGTTCTCTCTGGAGAAGTATTACTGATCGGTGAAGTAACTTAAATTCTTAAAAGAAGTGAATTCGTGGATATATCGCTGAATTGCATCTATTTAATAGTTCATGAGTAGTTATAGACGTTAAGAGAGTTTAATTCAAATAACTTTACGCTTTGTCAACTTTTTTCAACGTTTTCCTTCTGACTCTTATCTTGATCTTTCTGTTTGAATTTTCTTTCCGCATATATTATGTTCTAATTTTTTTTTCTGTTTTTTTTTTTCACGGTCCTATGTAGACCCGCCTGGGCAAGGGGGGACATGGCCACTATGCCCCCACTCCTGGATCCGCCCTAGCAATCCAAGTGCAATTTAATTTTAAGGAAGTTTTAGAAGCATTATTTTGTGTTCAGTTATTATATTTTAGGGTTAGATTGTTTTACACTTTAAATATATTAACAGAAATTTTAAAGCTGTAAAAAATAAAAAAGGTTTTTAAACATAAATTTTTCATATATCTGTCTATCAAAATGCAACACTAAAATAGTTACACTTTTGTTACACCAAAGTTGACAACTAAAAGTTGACAAAAAATCGTTTGTAGAAAACTAAAAGTTGCCAACTAAAAGTTGCTTTTCTTAAATTAGAGCAACAAGTGGAAGATTTTTTGTAGAAAACAGTTGCTTTTCTCACATTTAGAGAAACAAGTGAAAAACTTGTTGCCATAGAATAAGCGCGAAAGGTTTAGGCAGTAGTTCTTCCGTTCTGCACTAGTTTTCTAGAAGTTGTTTGTGCAAAGCGTGCAGCAACAAATCTTCCACTTTTAGTTGTCAATTTTTTCTGATCTTTTTACACCAAAGTTGACACTCTGGGGGAAACCAAAATTTAGTGAAAGATTTATCTCTCCACAAATGGAAGACAGAAAAAAATGCTGTATTTTGTAAAAAAAGCAACAAATTGCCGCAACCTGTGGAAAACTTAGTGGAATAGTTTGGTGTAAACGCGGCTTTAGAACCGGGCTCTGCCGAAGAGCGATAACTACGCAATTCCAGAAACAGTATTAACATTGTATTATTATTATTATTAAAATTAGTCACTATTGTTGTCATAATTTAATGCAAGTACCAGTTAAATATTTTAACAAAGCTGCTTAGCTTCAGTTAAATAAACAAATTGTCATTGTCATCCGTCATCTAGTATGTACTTTAGAAATTTGGGAGTAAATAAATCTCTTTAGCCCCTATTTAAAGGGACTAAAGAAAATACTTTAGATCCCCAAGTACGAAAAAATACAAATAAAATCTTTAAATCAAGGCATCTAAATAAACTTGATTTTAAAAAAATTGCAAGTGGCTACATGTCCAAAAATATGTAAATTATTTTTGCTGTATACCAAAAATGCAAATAGTTAGCCCATTTTAGTTTGATATACGAAATCATTTTAAATTATTTATGCATTAAAACTATTTTTGAAGGTTAAAAATTTTATAAAGTAATAAAAATGACTTGCCATAAAAACCTGAAACTATACCTAACGTGACATTTAAATGGCATATAGGCGAGATACGAAGTTGTTTAAGTTTAGTTATTCGATAAGAAAAACACGATTTTATGGTTTAAAATACATTTTAGTATTCAGTATAATCTTTCTAAACACTTGTTTTAGTAATCTTCTAGTTTATAGATTTTAATTCCGAAGTGAGAATTCGGAAAACTGTCGAAATACGCTTCCATGGCTGCACCTCATCGTCTGATAAAAGTCGTTTCCCACGCGTGAATTTTTTGAGATGTGAGTGCACCCAGAAGTCAGAGGAGGTAAATCTGGCGAATAAAGTGAATGTTGCAACAATTCGTACCTCGATTCGTACTCTAATTAACTGATGTATGCGATGCTTTTTTAAGATGTGCGAGGGTATGCATGGTCTTGATGTTTTTTCCTGTAAACCAGATCCAGTGTGCACGAGTTTTTACATCCAGCTGGTTTAAAATGATATAATAATAATCCAAGTTTTTTACTTTACCATTTTGGAGGTAGTTCATTAATAACATTTTTTTGACATCTCAAAACACTTATTTGGCCAAATTCTAACTCGCTTCAGAGCCGAAGTACTGAGTACCTTTTAGCTTCCTGTTTTAATTCAGGAATATGGTGGTAGATTGACGTCTCATTTATAGTGATGAAACGATGCACACAATTATATTTAACGTTTCTAAAGCTTTTCAAATGTTGCTTAATGTATTGTTAGCAAATGCGACACCCAAACTCAAAATTTCAGCCAAATTATTGCTCACACTGAATAATGAAATGCCTTATAGAGTTTTTACTAAATTTATCTCGGTTAGTCAATAATCTTTCAATACCAAATCCTGTATTTTTGCTATATGTTCTGGTGTTATTACATTTATTTGACGTCCTTCCGTGGATAGTCTTTAAAACTAGTACTTCACGTTTAATTCAGCAATCTACCTTTTACTATTCTAATTGAAGGTGAAGAAATCTTGTATACTTTATAAAAATTGTTCCTAAATTTGTTAAGGGCAATAAATTTTTTCATTGTCAAAAAATACTGTGACGCGTCAATTTTAAATAGCTTCAGTTACACAGGTCAACATTTGATCTACGCGGGAACGCTGGAAGCGGTTAGGTGCTACTAGGGTTTTTGGGGTCGCTCATTACGATGAGAGGGTCGGTTAACCTCAGTCACATCAGGTTCAAGGCCATTTGCAGGTCAAGTGATGAAAAAACCAGAGGAAAAATCTGGAAAAATTTATGCATATGCTTTCAAGGTCGCTAAATCCGAATATGGCCTTTATTTACATCTCTATAAGCTAGGGTTATTCGAGGTCATTTTAAGGTTATTTTAAAGTGCTTTTTTATCAAAAGTTGCTGACAAATACACTGTAAAGGTGGGTTTAAACAGAAATTTAATTTAATTAGCATCTTGTACTACATTTAAAAAGTTCAAATCACGGTTTCATATTGAGACGTTTCATTCAAATGACCGAATTTAAAAATTAATAACTTAAGAAGTTGTACCTTTATATCTTTTATCTTTTTAAAAATTATAATATATAAATTAAATTATGATAATTAATGCCAGCTAAATAATAATCATTACTAGGTTACCTTTTTTTGTTAGTTAGGATTAGGAATATTTGATTTAACATAAAATTAAAATGAATTTTTTTTTGCGCAGACGCTAAATGGACATATGTTTATTGGTTAAATTTAATATTTTTAATTTTCATAAATTTTTGTATGAACGAGGGGTAAAATAATTAAACCATAAATTAGGTTAAATTAAAATTAAATTAAATTTCTGTTTGAACCCACCTTAACTTGTGTTAAGAAAGTAATCTTGACTTTTTTTTTAATATTAGTCTTTTCTTTAATTTAACTTCAATTCCACGAGAATCTGGAGTTTTATATTCATCTTTAACTATATACGAGCCACCCTTTTTTATATAGCATATGGAAAAACATAAAACTGTCATTTTTTTTAAGTTAATTTATTACCTTGAACTAAGAAGTTAAATATAGGTTGTTAATAAAATTATAAATCAATTAAGTAGAATCGGTCACCCTTTTCTTGTTTAAAAAATTACATAAATCAATAGGTTTGTAATAATGATAATAGTTTTCCGTGTTATGTAGTGAGGTTGGAAAAACAGCTATTTTATAATTATGTTTATAAATATTAGTTTGTATTTAACTGACCTATAATTATTTCAATAAACTTTATTAGAATAACCAAAAAAATCATTTAATTTGATTTTTTTTCAACATTTTAACTTAAGCTAATACTTCCTTTAAAAACCTATATTTGCCAATAATTTGCAGGGTCTATTTAACTAACCATTTTATTCCTTTTACTTTTCAAACATTTTTCGTTGGATAAGCCAGAAAAAAAATGTGTTAATTTCCTGTGAACATCAATTTACTGAAATAACAAGACGTCTGAGGAAACTTTAATAATAAATTAATTTAAAAAATAACTATCAATACAAAAAAAATGAAATTTTATTCTAACCTATGTCTTACGATTATTAAAGAAGTTGTCTGCATTTAAATTTCTGTCAGTAAATCTGGTTGGGATCCTAAAAACTTTGTTACAAGAGCGGCTTACAAGAAGTCACACCCATTTAAATCTGGAAAACGTAGTGGCCATTTTACTGGTGCATTATTTCCTCCTCCGATCAATTATTTGGGATATAAGTAATATAAAAATTGCCGAACAAAGGCAAAATGCTGTTGGGCACCATCAGGCGTATACTATTCTTCCATGGGAAGTAAAAAAGTAAAGTAAATATTCCAAAAGTATTAATAATAATTTCAGTTGTCTACATTCTAAACAGGACAAGGACGGTTGCCATCAGTATAAGCTGCCAAAATATTTATTTTCAATTGACTATGATGATGGGCAACTAATGGCATATAAAGTTTTATACGCATAAACATGTACAGTAACGACATTAAATATTGGGCAATTCTTTTTTCCTTTCGAAAAATAGGCTTATGCCACCTTCTACTGAATATAAACACTTGTTGAAAAACCTAATAAAGAAACAGGTGTCCCTTGTCAGTGTCTAAAAATATTTTTTAAAATGCCAAACTTAACTTTGGATCAAAAAGTATTAATTATTCATTATATTGAGCAGAGAGATTGGCCAGAACGAGATGTGGCGGAAGAGCTTAACATCCCAAAAGGTACTATTCATTTTGTTAAAAAAATGGCAGAAAACACACTTCATTGAGAGAAGAGCTGGAAGTGGTCGCCCCAAACTATCGAATCAAGAGCAAAAAAATAATTTAGTTAATGTTTTGAGAAACCAACCATTTAAATCTGTAGTTACAGCAAAAACGGAAAGCAAATTCCCCGCATCGGTTTGAACGGCACGGCGAAGAATAAGGCAAATATCCGAATTTCGCTGCCTTAAAACCGTTTTTAATAAATGCAAATAAAGAACAACGCATTGGATTTGCTCTAATATTTTACTTGAAACCTCCTATTTTTTGGAAATATATAATATTCACCGATGAAAAAGTGTTCAGTCGTGCTACAATGGGATACTTAAGGTATACAGGCCTCAAGGAACACGATTTAATAAAAAATATACCCACAAGGACAGAAGTAGTGGGCGATTTTCGGTAAATGTTTGGGGGTGGCTGAGTGCCCAAGAACTTGGTGTATGTTATTTTATAGAAGAAAAATTCAATGCGGAGGTATATATAGATCTACTACAGAATATCATGCTTTCTACTGGATCGATTTCCGGACAGAAATTTTATCTTTCAGCAAGATAAGTATCCCGTTCATCAGGACTACGACCGAGCTTTGGTCCATTCGATGCCTGGAAGGCCAAACTCTGTCTTAGAAAAAAACGGGGCCGCAATAAAATATTAAATTTGTTTGGAAGGATATTTAAGTTTGTTTGAATTTATTAAATTGTTTATTAATTTATTAATTTGTTAGTTTTTGTAAAATATAAATATTTTCTTTTACCTTTTGCTTTATTTATAGTAATTAAAAGTAAAACAAGGTAAAAAAGAGCGATTGACAAAAATTTACAGAAAAGTCAAAATTTGACAAATTTTTTGCCCCAAATTTAATGGCCGTCACTGTACAATGATTATTGTGCAAGTTGGTAACTCCAGATCCTGTAAAGCATGCCCAGCCAGTAAACATTTTTTTACAGCAATTTGGGCCTGAAATCTTTTATTTAAAATGAATTGACAAAATGTAAAGTACGTGGGTAAATAAATTAGTAAAAACTCTTTGTATATTATTATGTTGGAAGATACATAAAATTCTAAATAACAGATTTTAACAAGAGGAGCAATATCTTTTCTGAAAAAGTTTAGATAAAAACTACAGACACGCAATAATATTTGTTTTCCTTTTATTATAGATTAAATACTTTGAATTAATTCTGACATTGTAATATTTCTTACATTTTATAATTTTCCAACCGTGACTTTGATTATCAAGATAATTTAATTTGTATAAAAATAAAATTAGATGACTGTTCAAGGTTTGAAATATTTTTGATTGTATTTGTTTATTTACTGTTTATATTTTCCGATCGAAAAATAACCATTTATGTTATCTTCCGCATTTTATTTCCTATTAAGTTAAAAAACCACAAAACATGTTACTAATTAGTTTAGCAATATAATCTATATTTTGTTTTAGTTTTAGATAATTAATTTGTTCATTATTAGTGATAAGTTGCTATCAGTTTTTACATGACTTTTGGTTTGTCTAAGAGCATCTACGATGACTTGTAAGTTAAAACAAGTTACTTTTGAAAAAATGCTTGGACCCGTCGATTAGTACTTTTAGTCGCTGTATTTTCTGAGAATATCTAAGGAATATTTATATAGGATGTCTTAAATTTGAGATATGGCATAGAGATATATTTTTTAATCAAATTTCAAGTTTTTTAAAAATATGTTTAAAGCACATGTATCAAATCATATATAACTGCTTAATTTTAAATTTTTCTTCCGTAGCGTTTGCGAGAGATTAGGTAACAAAATTTTGGTCAAAAAATAAACAATATTTTATTCACATTAATACGGTTACTTTAATAAATGATGACATTTTCTCAAATTTAAAATATAAATAATTTTTTGTTCGCAAAGACATTTTAAGTTAACAAGTATGTGTGGGAAAATACTCGCGACTTATCGTAAAAGTTGTTAATGGTAGCATAGTGGCCGACATCCGAGAAGTACTTTTCCCACTTCGGAGTTGGTAGTTATTTCAATTTTAAACGGAACTTTTATATTTGATTACAAAGGCACTCTAGAAGGTAGGCTGGTCTTCTTTCTTGATGTTTTAGTATGCGATGACTACTAGGTTATTAGTTCTTACCAATTACGCCTACAACTATATTGTTTCTCGTCGTCTCTGTACATGGGATTCTCTCTGTTGTTCTTTGCTGCCACCTGGTACGATTGCACTAGCGCCCAAAGGTAACCCTCCCTTTTTCTAATGTGTTCCCCCAGAGCAATAAAAGAAGACTTTCTCAAAACAATTAAGTCTATTTACAAATATAAATAAAGCAACTATTTACAATGATAAACTAAAAAAAAATTAGAACTGACTATAACAATGAGAACTAGATTTTAGTGTGAAATGAACTGCCATAGGTTTTATTTATTAAGTGTAAGTTAAAACCAATTTGGAAAAGATTAGATCCCCTGGTAAATTTAGGAAATACAAGCTTTAAGAAAACAAAAATATTTAAAATCGCTTACTGCTGTTTATACTTTACAAAAAAACAAAGGATGATAAACCCTTTCCCTTAAGAAGGATACCCTTAGAGAAATTCCCTTAAATATTCTATCTATTTGTCTATTAAAAGAATTTAATTAATAAGAAAAATGTTTAATATCAAAACCCTCTGAACAGAGAACTCACGAGTAAAACACAACACGTTATAACGAGGTTCAGACTGTAATTAACTCAAATAATAATTTTAAAATTTCATGAAACTTATTCGCCCTTCCCTGATAGATCCCCACTTGATTTCGCGTGGTCCCTGGCTTAGGCCCTTTTCCACCAATTAAACAGGAATATTAACCCTGTAATCCCGCCCTGTTAGCGTGGTTCCTATTTTACGCCTTATTGCACACTTTGACCTCCTAGAACTAGAGGGCGCGTGTGGTTCTAAATCGGGGTTCATTTAGTTTTTAAATCCTAATTTACGGCTTTAATGTTCAAGTCTATTTACTTTTTATATAAAATACTTTATAGTAATCTATTCTACTAATTCCTATACTAAGAAGGTCCGTCTATGATTAGAAAAAAAAACCTATATGAAATTTATCGTAAATTTTGGATTTTTCTCTTTCTTGTTGTTTTACATAGGTAAAAAAAAATCATAAGACGAAACTACTTCTCAAATCAAATTAATACGCTACAAAAACATATATTCTTTTGTTTTTCATAATGGTAAAATGGTTTAACAAAAATAATGAGCCAGGCGGGGTGGTCAATTTGCCGACATCTGTGTGCCTTCTTTTTCCCGAACCATAAACAACGTTGAGGGTGGTTCTGTGAATTTTATGTTTACTTAATTCCAAGATGCGATAAATTAAGGTTTTGGGTTTTTAAAATATTTACAACCGATATATTTATGAGATAAGTCCTGG
The DNA here is from genome assembly GCA_019359885.1 of Listronotus oregonensis. NCBI lineage: Eukaryota > Metazoa > Arthropoda > Insecta > Coleoptera > Curculionidae > Listronotus > Listronotus oregonensis. Next base: position 6,130 of record JAHBCN010001286.1, on the reverse strand, counting down.
GAACGTTATAAAAATATTTTTCAGATTATTGTTTATCTTAGAAACCCTTATCCCCTTATTAAGTTATATTTTCCACATTGTGCTAAAAGGTTTTTTTTGTGCAACGAAATAGTCTTTTTGAAAATACAGGGTGGTCAAGATATATTCCCTTACATATGACTTACAGGGGGAGTCAAAAAGAAGCTTTATTTTTGGAAATCCGCAGATTTTGACCTGTTTACCGCCGAATTTTTAGCGTTTATTGAACAAACTTTGCTATTTAATATTTCGCAAACTATACAAAAGAAAAAAATTAATATGGAGCTTTTACTTGATATCCGCTTAAAAAATACTTTTTAAAAACTTGGGTTCCGATTATAAGAAATTATCGATAACTTCATACCCCACATTAAGGACATACTGTATAAATATTTCTTTCCTTAAAAAGATCGCCACTAAAAATACTAATTGACGGGTCCAAAAAATTTTCCAGAGACTGACTTGTTTTTGTATTTATTCAATCTGTCCCAGTTTAACACATTTTAAATTAAACATGAAGACAGATTTAAAAAACTATTTAAAATAAACAAAAAAAGTAATATTAGTACATAATATATATCTAAATTTTTAAAATTAGCTTTTTAAACGGTATCCAGTGGTGCGTGCGAGAAAGCAGAAAAATATAAATTATTTTTTAGCTTATTTACTAAAACAAAAAAGCACTGTAAATGGAAAACTAAAGAAATATATCCGATCCTAGTTATCAAAAAATTAGAATCAGCTTTACCTAATTTCAATGCAAAATTTACCGATTTTTTTTAACAATTACTAAAAACACAGCAACAGGAAAAAGAAGTTTTAATAGATTTCAAAATTATTAAATAGTTATTTTCCTAACAAGTGCGGAAAGTAATACTTTTCCGCACGCGGCTGCCGTTACACAAAGACGCGCAGCGGAGTTCGCGTAAGCAGCCAAGAGCGGAAAAGTTACTTTCCGCAAGTGTTAGGAACAATATTTTTTCTGCAAGCGAGAGGACAAACCAACATAATTTTAAAATTTATGATTAAAATATTATTTATTAACGAAGAAATTTGTACACTAATTATTATTATGAACATTTATAGTAAAAGTGCAATTGGTCGCCTTTTTGCAAATTTATTGCTGACGCGAGTTGCTTTTCTGTAGAAAACGTTGACGGCGGCGGCGTTGGGTTCTTGATGAGCCAATCTTTTGCAACTATGGAAGTAGTTTCTGGAACCGAGAGGTTTCGTACATTGGAAGATAGCATTGACGGTTGTTTCTGGATGATGGAAGGTGTCTCGGTAAAATTAAGTATTTTGTTTGAAATATCCTTTGTTGAATTCTCGAAGCATCCTTTAGCGACTGATGTAGACTTCCAGCTTCCAAGACGTTTAATGTTGGATATTTGTTCTCCGGAGTTTGCGAGAAATGTTGCAGAGGACCGGCGAAAGCTATTCCCAGTATACAATTCCGGGTTAGGAAGTTTGAGATAGGCCGCTATTTCCGATGGCATTTTTCCGAAGGTACTAATGCCGATATATTGTACAGTACACACTCCGTGTTTATAGTTCACAAAAAATCGCCTATGTGGTGTTGTCGGCTTTCTGAAACTGGCATATTTTCTATATAGATTTAAAAACTATCGATTTTCGGCATCTCCAGAAATGACAAAGCTTCTAGAGCTGTAATTTTTTGAGTCTGGGATGTGTATCAGTACTAAATTTTCTTGGTCTTCAATATGGACATATTTTTGTTAACTCTCTCTACGACAAGCGCCCGCTAAGTCAAAAATCGTAGCCACTTTTATATGTAAATAAGTATAATCTGACCCTTCATCCATGAATTTTGATATTTCTTTTTTAAAAAGACTTTAGCCTTTTTGGGTCTAAAACCAACGCTTTGTTTTTTAAGGTAGGCCGTCACTTTAAAAAACTTGTTTAAATCTATGTTCTTTCGTAACTCATTGATACATTTTAGCGGAGAGTATTTAGACCATAATGTATTGGGTTTACATGTTTTTGATAAATAGGAGAAATAGGCCAGAAAAATCTCTCTTTTAAAAGACTTCGCACCCTTACTTTGACACCAGCTCTCAAACATAATAAATTCTTTTTCATACCTGTGACGAGATTTCATGGGCAGGAGATCTATACTTGCTATTTCTGCTGCTTCGATAATCGATGCTGGTAAATCGTCGTCAGAATCCATTGAAAATGTGGTAAAAAAATGCGTGACAGAAAATTAATTTTTGATAGATGCATAAACAATTAGTTGGTTGCTATGGATTCTTTGATAATTTATATGGAGTTATTTAAAATATGTATTTACATTTGGTAAATTAGGATTATTTTATTTTATTTAATAAATGTTATAAAAAGACTGCAAAATTACAGCAAAATTCAATTTCTTCAAATATATAACTATTATAAGCAAAATTATGCATTATATTATAATTAGATACTGATTTATGTTCCAAAAACTAAAAGATTTTACTTTTCCGCACTAGGTAGGGAAAAGTGCTAATTTCCGCATGCAGATTAGTGCGGAAAAGTATAGTTTTCCGCACGCTTATAGAAAAACATATATAAGATCTATTTGTTATTTAGAAATAGTGTACACTATTGTACACTTTTTTACATAAGCGCTTTTATGAAATGTGTATTTTAGAACTACGTAGGTCGAAAAAGTGTAAAATAGTATAAAATATTACTGAATAAAAACAGACCTAATAGATCGACTATGGCTATGGACAGATTGACACGCACAGCTATTCTCAATGTTAAAAGAGACTATGCAAATAATATTGATTTGAACTCGGTCATACACAAAAAACAATAAAAAGCAGAAAATTATATTGTAAGAGTGTATTATTATGTTGGAATTTTAGTTGGTTTTAAATATAAAATAATTAAAAATAACACAGATGTTTTTATTATTTATAATAATGTTTTTAGGAAACAGGGTGTCCTTTTAAAGGTTGACCCCCCCAGCCTAGAAAGACTGAGGGCTACGCCACTGAAGGTACCCATGGTACAATTATGTAATTCGGTCTCTTTTTAAAATTTTAAAGAAGCACTGACAATTTTACGAATGCAGAAGGGCAAACATTTTTGACATTAATATTATTTACGTTTACATAAAACCGCCGGTATGATGCCTTGAGCTGAAGAGTTGAATGACAATTATTATCAAATCCATAAAGAGTGATCTCTGGTGACGTAGATTATCTTATTAAAAATTATGTCACAACATTTCTTTGAATGGATTCAAGTAGGTTAACGTCATTACGTTGTAGGGGAAGATAGAGTAAAATGATCCGACAATGTTAAAACCAAAATAGTGATGAGAATTTATTTGCATAAATAAAAGATTATGTTTAAAATATTTCGTTTTATATATATTAAAAGTCTTTGTCCCTTTTTTTAACTATAATTGTTTTAAATTATTCTTTTTAATCAAACGTAATGTCAGCAAATCAAATGGAAGGAAACTACTTTCTGCCTTGACGGCATTCAATTAATCTCTGTAAAAGTTTAAGTTATTTTTAAACTAATTTTATTTTAAAATTATAAAAACGTATTGGTAACTTTATGGGTACAAAAAGACAAAATTTTTATGCACAATTAGTATTCACGCTTTATAAAACCGCCTTTAACTGTAAAGTTGAATGACAAGTATCTCCTCAAGAATAACTTATAGTGACGCAGATTATCCTATTAAAAATCAAGTGGCAACATTTCACTGAATCAGTCCAAATGGGCTGACGTTATAACATAGCAGGGGAGGGTAGAGCAAAATGGCCCCTCAATTTATCCCCGTACTAGCAATAGTAACCCAAGAATATGATGGACACACTGTGTCTTACTGGTTATATAACAAAAACATTTTGATTAAAGCAAGAAGCAAATTTTATACTTATGTCGTTTCACGTGAGGCAATGTAACCTATTTTTATTTATTTATAATTATTGGATATAATAAATAAATCAAATTTAGATCGATATCAATATCTTTATTAAAATTACAAAACTATATTTACAAATATAATTTATTTCTTTTATACATTTTATACTTGAAATAACATATAGTTAATGTAATAAAATGCTTTGCCCAAAAGGTAAAAATTAAAAAGTAAAGAAAGAAAACTTATTTAAATATTAAAAAGAGGTATTTTAAATATTAATTAATAACGGTGATTAAACAGTAATTTCCTAATCTCTTTAGAATATTGTCTCGCACTCATTACAAAGATATGCAGGTCCTCAGAAAATTGATTATACTGACTGCACATTGTGTGGATAGATGATTCTTTTCTCTGGTTTTGGCTATCCCTTATAAGATAAAATAACGAATTAGATCGAGTCTTTGAGTTTGTCGCTGAAAAGTTTAGCTACCTTGTAAATTCCCCGTTTGTGTAACATAGGCTCTGTTTTTAAAATATATGTGAAGAAAAGTTAAATTTTTAATCTTCTTTTGCTAATTTTTAAGTTTCTTAAAACCTTTGTATGTTGTTTAAAATATACCCTTAATTTTTTAAATTTTCTTGATAATAAACCTTTTGTTTGTATACCTACTTACGATGAGTCACTGATAAATACTTTAAGTTATCGAGGTCCAATGGTAAAATTCTTTGTTTAGAGGTATAGAGGTTTTGAACTTTCAGTAACGAAGGTTTTCTGCTTTGAAGGGAAGGAAACACCAAAAAAAATTGAGTTGCCAAGGTTTTTATGTTATCGAGGTTTGACTTATCGAGGTTCTAATGGAAAAACGTCTGTATTCTTATACCTCCTTTGTTTCTAAAAAACATTTTATTGTACAAGCGGCTTTTAAATAGTAAGTTTAGATTAAGATTTTTTTGTGGTTTACAGGAATTATCCTATGTTACTCTGTATAGACTAAAAGTCGATGTTAAATCCAGTTGCTTCATAAATCGGAAATAAATAAATATATTTTTATATTTCTATTATCCTTTATTTTTATTTCTTTTTTTATATGTTTTTAGGTGAAAGAAATTGAAAATAATAGAGATATATTAGAAGAAACCTATGAACAACTGCAGAATGAAAAAGAAGCCCTTGTAAGTGAAAAACAGGACCTACTAGAAAAATTGGAAAACTCACAAAAAATTGAGGAGTCTGAGAAGGTAATTTATAAATATTTGTTTTTTTAGGTATCAAAAAATCGTTAAATGCGTTTTCATTTTACTAGAGATTAACGATTTAATTTCAATGAAATAAAGATGAATTATTTTGGATAGTATATGTTCTGCTATGAAAACAAGCTGTAGAAATTATAACATTGAAGCAGTGATTTCTTTTTCTAGAGTTTTAATATATTTTAAAGCTTTCTTTACTGGCAACTATTTATTTTTTCTCCAAGACTAACTTTTACTTTTAACGATTTCACTGTTTTTAAAAACCCCTAACTTTGTTTTTAAAAGCACAATTCTTTTTCGAGGAATGGGAAAAAATATTTTTTTAAATGATTTTAGAATGAACATCAATCTACAGAAGCTTTGGAATCAAAGCTATACAGGAAAACGACGAGCTGAAACGTACACTGAAAGAATTCGATTCGAAAATTCAAGAAAAATACGATTTAGAAAAACAATTGCACGAATTGGTCGAAAATAACAGCACTCTTGAAGCGTAATTACAAAGGAGCATTGATGATATTAATACATATGTTAACACAATAACAGAAAATAAAAACGAACTTGTTCATGTCGAAGAAACCATTAACCAGTTAAATAGTAAACTTGAGGACAGAGAAAAGGAAATTGAAGAACTTCAGTCTACAGTTAGCAGCCTAAACAACGTCATAAATGAGTAACAAAACAAAAGCAGTAACTATAAACTTATGGAGTCCAAATTACAGAGTTTGAAGTCAGCTTTAACTGATCAAATTTCGCAGGCTGAAGATTATGAAACGGAAATGGCACAAAGTAGCGACACTATGCAGAAACTTCAAAATGAATTACTCCAAATGAATAGAAGAATACTCGAGCTCGAAAACGAATTAGAATTAAAGGATAGCGAAATTCAGAAGGTTAACAAAGATATATATATATATATATATATATATATATATATATATATATATATATATATATATATATATATATATATAT